>JAWDJD010000003.1:110283805-110551305 GCA_035047305.1 Bradypodion pumilum
ATGTGAATCCCTGTCTGTCGCCCGTGGCGGCCGACGACCCCCCCCCAGCATGAACCTTAGGATTGAGGAGGAGATCCTTGCTGCCTCACCCCGTTTGTCCGCCTGGGCTGCGGGTGAACCTGTGGCCTTTCTCGCTCCTTGAGGCGAGGGGGTGAACTCAAAAACAAAGGAACCAGGAGAACTACCAGGGGCTGAACAAAAACCCCTCTTCTCGCTCGGACAGGTGGGGGACCACTCCGCTACACCCCCCTGGTACTGGAAATCAAAGTCTAACTCATCCGCTAAATCATCGGTCTTGACCCCCTCTTGTGTGTCCAAAGGATATGGATTTGTACTCGAGGGGTACTCTGTGTCTCCCCCTTGGGATAAGCAGGTGGGGGAGGACCCTAACATTGACTCTCCTTGTTGGCTCTTTGCCCTGGCTGCTGGTCACCCAACACCTGAGTTGGTCGGTGTGTCTCCTCCACAGTAGACCCATACTGGTTTCTACCCTGTATGACACCGGCCCTGTTTGCTCAATTACCACTCCTGGAACCCATATTGGTCCCGAGGTCGCGTAATTTCTACAATGCACCGGTTCCCCTACTGCAAAACGTTTGGTGCTCCTAATTTATATATTCCTAATTTATATAAATCTCCCCTCTTCCTCCACCCTGGTTGGATCCAACCGATCAAAGAGTGTTACGGGTTTCCTACGCATGAGGAGCTCTGCAGGTGAGAGCCCGGATGCCAGGGGAGTTGCCCTGTAGCAGATTAGAAACTGGCACAGTTGGAGGTTCAAGTCCCCGGGGCCCATTCGCCGCAGTGCATCTTTTGTAGTCTGCACCTGGTGTTCTACCTGACCGTTTGTGGCAGGGTGGAATGGGGCAGAGGTGGAGTAAAAGGCAACCGGGGCTTCCCACCCATTTTCCAACACGTGGCACAGCTCGGCCCCCATCCCCACTGGTGAGGCATCACAGACCAAGACTACAGGTTTCCTCGGGTCAAAATGGGTCAGAACAACTTCTGAGGACAGGAGCTCTTTGAAAGCCTTTTCCTGGCTATCTCTTCACCGCCAAACCGTGTCTTTCTTCAATAGTTTGTGCAGTGGCTCCACGATGGATGCTTTCCTTGGCAAGAAGGAATGGTAAAAATTTAGGAGCCCTAAAAACGACTGCAGCTCCGATTTCCCGGTGGGGCGAGGGGCATTCTGAACAGCCGCTACCTTTGACTCGGAGGGCTTAACACCATCAGGGGTTATCCTGAACCCAAGGAACTCAACCTCCCTCGTAAAAAACACACATTTGTCCCTCCTCAACCTAAGTCCCGCTCTCTCGAATACTGTTAGGACCTTGTCTAGCCTGTTGGTTAGTTCTGATTCAGTCCCCCGGTTATCAACACATCGTCAAAGTAGGGGAGAATACCTGGGAGCCCCTTTAAAAGGAGCTCCATGAGGGACTGGAAAATCCCGGGGGCACAAAGCACAAAGGTGTGTTACCTTGAATGCACCTTTGTGCATGACGATGGTTTGTGCGGCAGCGGCAGCTGGAGTTACAGTGAGTTGCTGGTATGCCTGCGCCAAATCTAGCTTAGCAAAACATTTACCCCTGTGTAAAGTGGCTAGTAAGTGGCTAACCACCGGCACCAGATATGCATTGGGCCAAATGGCCTTGTTAATCGTACACTTATAATCAGCACAAATCCTAACCTCCCCGTTAGATTTCAATGCTGTAACAATCGGAGTTTTCCACTCCACAGAGTCTACTGGAACCAAAATCCCCTGACCCACCAATTTGTCCAATTCCACCTCAATCTTGTCCTTGAGGGCGAAAGACACTCTCCATGGCTTGAGCCGGATGGTCGGATTTCTGGGTCCAGGTCAAACGAGACTGGGGGGGCCCCTGTACTTCCTGAGCCCCTTTTCGAAAACTGCTGGGTGTGTGTCGCACACATCTCGTGTTGGGTCAGTCTCGATAGCGTTTATGCCGGACAGTTCGATTCCCAGGGGAGCAAATCACTGAGTCCCATGTTTAAGGACTACTAGGGGCAGTTTCTCCGTGAACTTTTTAAACTTCACCATGAAGTTCCCCAACCCCAAGACTGGGATCCCATAACCCTGTACGTCCCGCAAGTTCATCTTCAAGGCCCTCAGCTTGGGCCGCACATTTGGGGGAATGCGCAGGAACTCCTTCTGTGAAAGGATGGAGTAGGATGACCCTGAGTCTATTTCCATCCTAACCAGGACCCCTTGTAACAGTACCTCAACAAAAAAACACCGGTGCTCCAGGGACACGTGGTTCACTGCCGGCACATCGTCGTCTGAGACCCTTCCGATCCCGGCCGCTTTTGTCGAGGTTGTTCTGCTGAGCCCTTGTCCTCCATTCGCCATCACCTGCACGCCTTGGTGATGTGGCCTCGCCGCCCACCATTGTGGCACTCCGCTTTCCGGAAAGGGCACCTTCTCCGCTCGTGAGATGCTCCACAGCCATCGCATTGGTGGTTCCCTTTCGAGTGAGTGTGACTCTCTGCCAACTTTTTTCGCACGTTTTGGACATCGTCGTCTTCGCTGGAGCCCGAACCCATGGTTGCGGAGGCCTCCAACGAGGATGGCACACTCTTCGGGGGCTGCAGTGTATGCCAGGCTGCCTTCACCATGGCCGCTGGGCCTTCAAGAGCCGGGGGTCGTGCCTTAAACATCTTGGCCCCTCCTTGCTGCCTCGGCCACCTGAGCTTCCTTCATCACGTCTTGGAGCATCAGATCACGGCCCTGGGTCATTAGCTTTCTCTGGGTCTCCTCGTCCTGCAGACCGCAGAGTAGTCGGTCTCTGAGGGTTATCTCCAAAGTTTCCCAGTCACACGGGCCTGCCACCAGTCACAGGGCTGCCACGTATTCAGCCACGGACTCTCCCAGTAGCTGGTCTCTCCTCAGGAATGCTGCCCGGGCCAGAAAAATGGACACCATCGGCTGGAAATGTTCCCGCAGCATCGTCAGGATCTGTTTGAGTGGAACCGTCTCCACCTTCCTTGGTGCCAGAAGGTTTACCAGGAGCTCTAGCGTGGGGAACCCCACGCTTGTGAGGAGATGCGACCGCTTTTTTTCCCTCGTCGGTGATGTCGGCAACGTCCATTGCATGCCAAAAATGCATTTCGAACAACCCCCATTTTTGGGGTGCTTGATGTTGAATAGAGGTATATGTACCTTCTGGGATGCCATACCCCACCTTCGTCGCCAATTTGATGTTGGTAGATTGATACGTAGTAGTCAGCAGTTACAAAGCTAAACACATCTTTATTGGGTAGTATGCAATCTGAACATGTGGTAAAGGCGGAGGTACAGCTCCTTTTATACAGCAACAACACATTTGAATATGGATGCACGGTAGCCCATTGGCCACCGCCTGCGTGACATCATTCTGAGTCATGCCCTTCTTCACCAGGTGTAGCCATGGCGGGAATGTTCCCGTGGCTGACAGTAATTGGGGAATTTGTACTATGTGAGCTGAACGCTCACAGCTGCACTCTATGGGTAGCTAGCTTGCGTTCTATTACAGCTGAGAAACATTGTGTTCATTACAAGGTTACATTCTTACATCGACTGGGTGTCATTGAGTGGATTTTAATGCTGATTCCCCTGCATCCATCACAACCACTAGCAGATTCTGAGTCGGTTTGGCAGGAAGTTTAGTTTTGACATTTTAAATTAATCCACACTTAAATATAGACTGATATCTTAAGGATGATAACTTCCTTGAGAATGAAAGATCCTGCCACATGGCAAGGCAGTACGTATATTACATTACCTGTGCACCCTTTCTTTCCTTAACGTTCTTTGATTCTGCATCTCATAACAATAAAAAGGATTGACATTCCTGTATGTACAAAAAAGCTCTGCTTTCCATGATGAGAAGGCCCATTTGCAGAACTGCAAAGTAAACCTGCAATTAAAATGATTTTTAAGCAGGTACGTAGGAGTAACAGCAAAAGACTGTAAATTGAAAAATGGAGCAACTGGAAAATAAATATGAGGCGTTCACACCTAATTGTTTTCTTCTCTTCACAATAGCAACTTGTGTTTCTAAGTGAATGTCACTGGTGCAGTTAGCTATATTCCTATTTGTCTATCATTTACCTGTCTGCCACCTGTCTCAAAGTGTCGATCTATTTGGAAAGCTAGTTAAGTTGTTGCTTGTTTCTTCTAGGAAACCAGAGTGATGGGGAGGGGGGAAACAGAAGAGGGAAATGATAGGAAAAACTTGATATATCATGATCGCAATTAAGTGGAAGCAACTGCTTGATGTGTGTATGAATCCTGTAAATGAAGTGGCCCTTGAATTAAATTAATTTAAAATCTGGCAAATATTACTTGGCGTGTTTGTTAATGTGCAGCATAATTATTAATTTGTTCATTGAAGCAACTGTATAAATAAATAGAACACAAAATGCCATGATTAAGCTAAAATTAAAAATCCAGGGTCAAGGAACTGCACTGTGCAGAGATCTGAATAGCTTTCCTGGGTCCTATTTTTACATCTTAGTACAGATTTGCAGGCCTGTAGCTGTGAATTAATTGGAACACATTTAGATGCCAACAGGGCTTTTTTTATTCTCAATGCACATTTTGTCTTCTAAGAGTGAGATTTTAGTAATGGAGGTTTTAATATTACCCCTAGGGGAGCACCAGAAAATCTTAACAATTTCCTTCACTAGAGTATTTTCATTAGAGCTAAATGCTGTGCAATTTACATTTGAAATCAGGTGTAGGGGTAAGTATAATGTGACAAGACATGTTGCGGTGCTAGTTCTTTTTTTTCCCTCTCTTATCTCTCTTTTTTCCCTATAATGCTATTTACTTACTGTTCCTTACCTGCAGAAGAAAAGCAAGGAATTATCATCATCATTCCTTTTCAATTCTTCTAATTAGGTCTGTATTAAGATAACATGGATGTGTGCCACTGGGTTTTTTAACATCTGCTGTACAAAACTGGAGAATATTTGAACATAAATTTGCTATTAATATATGAAGGACACATCATAAACAACAATTGTATAATAATATATAGAACAGTCACCTAAATGTCTACCCCAGGATCCTGTTAGAGACAAATCAGCGACATTAGACACAGTACAAACAGTTATACAGGACCTCCTTTTTGCAAGTGTCAGCTGTCTCTTCTCAGTAGGGATCACCACTTGCATAACAGCAAACAGAAGAAGGTAACAACACTGACAGGACTTTACCTTCTACTGGTGCCCAGTAGGGCTCTGCCACAGACAAATCCCTAGTGTGACATAATACGTGCATATGACCCGTTGCTGAAACATCTTCGTGCAGGGGTTCCCAACCCATGGCCCACAGGCCAGACCCGGCCCACAGCACCATTTCATCCAGGCTGTCACCACCTCACCCACACCCACACCTGGAAGTGGAAGCAGACGTGTATACAACAGCTGTAAAACATGCCCGCGCATGCGTGAATGCATTCACGACTGTCATAAATGCAGAAGTGGATGCATTTACAGCTGTCGTAAATGTGCCCACTTATGCTTCCGGGGTATGTGGTCAGGCCCATTGTGCCAAAAGGTTAGGAACCCCTGCCTTAGTGGCTTCCACTTCAAGGAGTTTAAAGAGTTGATGATGACAATTTTGAGAGCCAGCTGAAGAAGGATTGGGAAATCTACAATCCTCCAGAAATTTTGTGCTACAACCTCCTACAACTGAGCATGCTGGTGTCCAAAACAACTGGAGTAGTTTCCATTTGGGACCAGAACCACATATAACCCTATCCATTCTTTAGGGCAATCAACACTCATCCTCACCTTTCTTCCACCATCTAGATGGAATTGGGAGAAAGATCTTTGTATTGGCTCTATATAGGCTAGATACAGTAATGGCTAACCTCAGCACTCCAGCTGTTCTTGGACTTAAATTCCCAGCAACACTGATCAGCAGGAGTGGTGACTTGGGCTTCTGGTAATTGGAGTCCAAGAACAGCTGGAATGCCAAGATTAGCCACCAGAGGGCTAGAAGATCTTTATAGAGTTCTACTTAGGCTACAGAACTCAGCCACTATCTTCTCCTTCTTCAGAAGGCTTTCTTCCTCAAAAACCTTAAATATCAATTTTCCATTCATATTCTAACACTATTTCCAAACTGTCATTTATTTTAGCAGGTGCTTCATATTCAGTTTTATAGAATATTAGTCAGCTGATACTCTCAAGGAGGAAAAAGACATAATTCTTTAAAGTAAATAAATAATTTTGCAAGTGCAAAATTCAGTTTTAAAAGATCTTTCTGTAGGTCATAGCTGATTACCATCATTGCAATGATAGCCTCGTTGCTATCATTGTAAAGGTAAAGGTTTCCCTTGCTCGAAAGCCAGTCGTATCCAACTCTAGGGTGCAGTGCTCACCTCTGTTTCAAAGCCGAAGGGCCAGCGCTGTCTGCTTCTGCAGATGTTTCCATGGTCATGTGGCAGGCATGACTAGACACCAGAGCTTATGAAACGCTGTTACCTTTCCACCGAAGTGGTCCCTATTTATCTACTTGCAATTTCTTGCTTTCGAACTGCTAAATTGGCAGGAGCTGGGACAAAGACGAGAGCTCATTCCGTCCTGCAGTACTCGGGAATCGAACTGCTGACCTTCCGCCTCTTAGTGTCTTAGCACAGGATAATTTTTAATCCCTCTCCTTCTGGGGGAAAACAGCCACCAGAAGCAGAGGTAACTAATTCAGTGAGCAACCATACTAAGAGCATAATATTTGAAGTTAGGGTTCAGATCATCCAGTTATACTTGCCAGTTATTAGGGAAATCAGAAATAGACAGATTGATTCCTTGGAACATTTGACCCATCTTTAAAAAGCTACTTCACACATTTTAAAAATGTCAGTTAGGTCTATGGAGTATTCCTGAGCCTGATGGGGAGGGTAATACAGGAGGTGTGTAGTGGAGAAGGAATAACTTGCCCTTGTAACTTTCTCAGTTGCTCTGCAAAGAAGGAGGAGGTGAAGAGTGCAGTTAGGCTTCTTTTTAGAAAGAAAACAGTGTTGCAGGCGCACCCCCCAATAAAGGACTCAGACACCAATGAAAGTGGATAACGGCATTGGGCCACATTTATTGATTCATGCCCTAGTCCGAATTATAAATTTCTATTGGTAATAACCAATCATAATTCTTAAGGCAAGCAGGCCGAAGTAACACTGGTAAGGTACCACCCAAAATTGCCAACGGCAATTGCTACAATGTATCCATTTGTATCAATTTGTTTGTTGACAACAAACAAATTGTTGACCGTAGTCAATATCTAACTAATGACCCCACCCTCTGACGCGTATCCGTAAAATCACGGGGTGATGCATGCTGTCTAGCTATAGCCATCACCCCGTCGCCTAGTTCATCGTTGACCGGACAACGTTTAACCAACTTATGCCTGTCTAGTGTTGTCCAGTCAATTGCGAACTTGCCGGATACCTGTGGGTCATAATGTTTACCTTACCAGTGCTACCCGCCCATGTGACCAAAGTTAACAGCAGCAACAGAAAAACCCCTATGTCAAACCATAGCAACAGTGTGGGATGGGCGAAAAAACCAGGACCCGAAGCCAATATGGGTCCCAGCCAAAAATTCCCACCCAGCCCCGAAGCGACCAAAATATCACACTGTTAACTAGGGAGGGGGTGGAGGGAAAAACTTCTCCGCTCCGTCGCTTCGCAAAATGGCAGCTCGGCTGCCTCGTGGCCACCCCTTTTATAAGGGAGCTGGCCACGCCCCTAACTACCCGGATGCCTTCGTCCTGTGGGGGGGCTCCCGCAAAGAGCGCGGCGGCCATTTTGGCGCCGCGCTTGCATTGCAGGCGCACCCCCCAATAAAGGACTCAGACACCAATGAAAGTGGATAACGGCATTGGGCCACATTTATTGATTCATGCCCTAGTCCGAATTATAAATTTCTATTGGTAATAACCAATCATAATTCTTAAGGCAAGCAGGCCGAAGTAACACTGGTAAGGTACCACCCAAAATTGCCAACGGCAATTGCTACAATGTATCCATTTGTATCAATTTGTTTGTTGACAACAAACAAATTGTTGACCCTAGTCAATATCTAACTAATGACCCCACCCTCTGACGCGTATCCGTAAAATCACGGGGTGATGCATGCTGTCTAGCTATAGCCATCACCCCGTCGCCTAGTTCGTCGTTGACCGGACAACGTTTAACCAACTTATGCCTGTCTAGTGTTGTCCAGTCAATTGCGAACTTGCCGGATACCTGTGGGTCATAATGTTTACCTTACCAGTGCTACCCGCCACACGGAGGGGCTTCAAAGAAGGCTCGACGCCCCCCCCCCAGACCGTCAGCTCGGTCAACAGGCCTGCTCGCCAATCACCCAACAGGAGGTCCATACCTCCTCGCGACAGATGGACCCCATCCCCTGCATACAAGTCATAACTTTGGAGGCTAATAGCGGGGTGACGACTGACCCTCCCCCAAGCCCTGTCGACAAGGAAACGCGCCACTGCCCTATTCACCATGCGTCAAGGGCCAGGAGGTCAACGCCCCCTCTGTAGGAATGGCGCGGGACCATGTCCGACCAAACAAGGGACCCCTTGCACCCCGGGGCCCGAATAAGGCCATGACCCCACACCCAGGCCCGGCAGGGCCGGCGTGGGCATCTGCCAAGGGAGGGGACCGCACCACCCCCCAAGGCTGGAAGGCCCCGGAGTGAGCTGGGCCCCGATGGAGGAAGGCCCAGAATGAGCACCAGGAGCGGCGTCCGCCGCTTGCGGGCCGCGGGCCGTAGCCCATACTGGACCCCTGCTCGGGTCCCTGGCTTCCGGCCAGGGGGTAATAGACCCCATCCCACCGGTCCCAGTGGGAGCCGGCAAAGGCGGCTGGTGGGAAGGCGCGGCCGCGGTCCTCCGACCCGGATTGCGCCGCCGCACCGCCCGAGCCACGCTCGCGGCCGCCTTCTTCTTCGAAGGCATCTCAGTCGGACCTAAGGGAAGCCGAAAAGAGGAAAATAAGCAGCCAAAAGGCTTCCCGCTCGAGGTAAAAAGCGACGGAGTAAGAGGAAAAACTTCTCCGCTCCGTCGCTTCGCAAAATGGCAGCTCGGCTGCCTCGTGGCCACCCCTTTTATAAGGGAGCTGGCCACGCCCCTAACTACCCGGATGCCTTCGTCCTGTGGGGGAGGCTCCCGCAAAGAGCGCGGCGGCCATTTTGGCGCCGCGCTTGCATTGTCATCGTAGCATGAAAGCAATGGAGGAGAGAGAGTTGAGGAGGGATAGGTAAAGATAAGGGTAAAGGTCGCCCTTGCTCGAAAGCCAGTCGTATCTCACTCTAGAGGTCAGTGCTCATCTCTGTTAATAGCCAAAGAGCCTGCACTGTCTGCATCTATAGATGTTTCCATAGACATGTGGCAGCCATGACAAAAACACCGGAGTGCACGGAATGCTGTTTACCTTCCCACTGAAATGGTCCCTATTTATCTACTTGCAATTTCTTGCTTTCGAACTGCTAGGTTGGCAGGATCTGGGACAGAGACGGGAGCTCACTCCTTCATGCAGCACTCAGGTCTCTAACTGCTAACCTGCTGGCCTTCCAGTCATCAAGTTCAGCGTCTTAACCACTAAGCCACCGCAGTCCATTGAGGAGAGATAGATTGAGATAAAAGTGAGAAATGGGTGTAGTCACATGACAAGCCGGGTATGGTACCTTTGTGTTGGATCGGGGCCGTGGAGCGGCCGTGGGGTCCCGGAGGAGACTGGTCAAGTAACGACACGAGACAAGATGGAGCGAAGACCAGTGGTTTATTGGGGGGAAATCATCAGTATATATTATGTTCAAGGCTGCGTCAGAAAGAGCTGCGGCCCACATAACATGTTTACACAGGTTAATTGGGAACCTCTCTCGGGGAAGTTAATTAACTAAATTAAACACTGACAGGGGAACTCCATTGTTCCTAGCTTACCCAAGAGTAAATATGGCCACTATTGACGTTGTGGCTTGGGGTAATCCGCAGGTGCGATATTACCTATTACCTAACTGCTTAGTTAGACATTCAATTTCCTCTTGCTCGGACTGCCTGTCAGGTCAGATATGGGTGAATCAATCTTATGACTATTAATCCGCTCCCCAATTTCTGTCCCCTCGGAGCCCAGAGGCCTGGAGCGTTCTCACATGGCATGGCCTCTGTCAGGGACAGTATGCCAATTGTGCTCGCGGATACCGCACTCCCCCTTTACTTGTTAGATTGGACCTGACAGACGGCCCTGCATAGGAGTGGCATCAGCTGGCGTGGGGGCATGACATTTCGGGGTTCCTTCCATGGGGGACATCTCGAGATCAGTGAGGGAATACATTGCACGAAACAACACACTGCTGTGCCCAGTATTACCACCCCCACAATCACCTTGAGTGTCGTCTGAAGCCAACCCCATGGGAACCATGACCACAACGAATCCCACCACCCCCACGTAGCATCTTCCTTGGTGTACTTAACCAAGGTATGGAGGTCTGTGAGCTGACTCTGTACCTTATGCGTGTTGTCTGTAGGATTAAAGCAACACATGCCATGGACAGACTCGCAACCCAAATGATGTAACGACAGAAGGTAATCGATAGCTGCTCGATTATCTAGTATGGCATGGCGAAGCTCCGTCTGCTCCTGGTAGAGCAGCGCTATCGCCGAGGAGGTGTGGTTGATGGCTCTTGCCAAAGCGCAAGCCAATTTGACCAATTCTCCGAGCGTTGCCTATGGCTAAGCCTGGCACACTGAATATACTGACTGCTGCCTGGTTTTTCAGAACTGTGGGTCTGAATCCAGACTGCTTTCTGTAGCAAGGCAAGATAATGAGATGTGTAATTGATCTCTCACTGTGACAGAACTGGTTTTTCCTAAGGTAATTCGAAGCTATTTCTGCAACTTCTGGTGTTGTGCAAGTGTCTTTCTAGCACCTATGGGGAGGTGTGAAAGTCATGGATATAACTTACAATGGCTGGAGATTACCAGCTACCAGGTGCTCAATCTTTCCAAGCAATGGGCCGGTGCAAACATGGGCTGGTCTGGTTTCCTTTGATGGAAGCTGGCCGTTATTAACAATATGCGACCCTATGTATACAGAAATTCAAGTGTCCCTTGCAAATCCCAACTGGAGCATTGTACAAGGCATGAATGAATAAAGAGCAACTACAGATAATAATAGCAATAAAAACATTCAGCTGCTTTTCGAAGATGAGGCTTCCCTTTTTGGTGGGGTTTCATGTGTAACTTGAGCTTGGAAAAGTCTTGTTTTGTGGGAAAGCATGGTCCTTAGAAGTAGCACTGAGTATGCAAAATGTTCATAGAAATGTCTTTGGAGATGTAAGTCATAAAGGAAGACGGACAGCTGATGACATCCAAGGCAGTGACTGGTGCCATCCTTTGCAATAGCTGAACTTGGCATCCGGGCCTGATTCTGGCCTCTGGGACCTGCATGGGGAAGAGACTTGTTTGGGAGATAAAAATTCTGAAAGAGTTAGTTAGTTTTTGCACTTATAGGATAGCAATTGCTGTGCAACTATGGGATGTTGTTCCCCCCTTTCTGTTTGTTTGTCAATGTAGGACTTAAGCGTCCGATAGACCCGTTCCACAATCGCTTGCCCCTCCGGGTTGTACGGAACGCCAAAGGTGTGCTTAATATCCCAGGTGGCCATGAAGGTGGCCAGCTGCCTGGAGCTATAAGCTGGGGCGTCATCGGACTTCATGTGCCGAGGTTCGCCCGTGGCCGTGGGAAAGGAGATGCTGCTCCACATGGGGAGCCGTTTCTCCCTTCTGTACTGTTGCCCAAACAAACTGTGAGAAGGTATTAATGCAAACGTGCATGTACTGCCATCTGCCAAAATGTGGGGCATGTGTGACGTCCATCTGCCACACCTGGTTGGCCTCTGTCCCTCGTGGGTTGACCCCCCATGAGGGCCCCCCTACTGCCCCTGCATGATGCAGACAGGAACGGACTATGCCTTGGGCTTGGGAAAGTGGCAGGTTGAACTGCCTTGCAAGTGCTTTGGCACTCTGATGAAGGAATGCATGACTCTGAATTGGAGTTGTGAAGATTCCCAAAACTGACCATTGCTGAATTTCCTTTGCGGCCGCATCTGCTCTGCTGTTGCTCTCAGAAATCGGACCAGGCAAGTCCTGGTGGCTTCTGATGTGGGCTACATAGAGCGCTTTGGTGCGGTTCCGCAAGTGAAATTGAGCTGTGAGGAACAAACTCAGCAAGTTTTTGTCTATCACGGGAGTGATGTATGCTCCCGGTAGACTGTGAAGCAAATTCCTAAGATACTGGCTGCCAGTTATGATGTTGAGGCGTTCTTTGGCAAAGGTGCGCAAAGCGAGGTTCACCGCCGCCAACTCTGCCCGCTGCGTGGACTTCTGTGGGAGAGTTAGAAGCGTGCGCCAAGCCTGGTCCTCTTGCCAAGTTAAAACACCATATGTACGACCCCCATCCGTGAAGACTGTTCTGGCCCCCTGAAGTGGAACCAGCGATATCAATTCACACAAGCTGACTGTCTGCGTTTGAAGCGAGACGAGTCTGGGGTCTTATGGCAAACCTTGGTGCATGATGTGCCAGGCTTCCCTTGGGCAAATTTCTCATGAAGGCCCCCCTGCGCACATCCGCCCATGGCGTGCGTGCGCACTTTTCCTGGAGCTATTCTTGTGCTCCTGTGAGAAGGGTGCCAGATGCTGGCTTAGCCTTTTGCCTGCGCTTAGACTAGCAGCAAAAAAGAAAAGAAAAAGGGTGGCCTGAAAATGCCTATATCTGACTGAAAATGTGACCTGACAGCATTCTTAAAATGGTCCTAGGCAGTCCTGGCTAATGAGTGGCACTCTGCACATTCTCAGGAGCTCAGGGACTAATCCTCCCTTTGTGCTCTGGAGTTTGTGAAATGTGTCTGCTCAAATAGAGAGGGTGCTGTGGGCCAGGTGCCATACTTAAAACGACAGACTAAGACTTATAAAAAACAAGCCAACTATGACGTGCCAGCTGTAAGGAAACAATACACAAAAATGAAAAGACACACAAGTTAAACATTTCCAGCAGGGAGTTCCAATGGCGAAAGGAGGAAAGACAAGTCAGAAGTTAGCACAATGAGAATGCAATAACCCTTATCATAATGAAATCAGATTAGGTCAGATAATTAAGACAACGGGCTGGGATCCTCCTGTTAAGGAATCCCTACCAGTAATTAACTCTGGAGCCTGTGGAAGGAAGCAATTTAAGACTGTAGAAAGAAATAAATTGGTTACTTTTAAGGCCTGGAGAGGAGTTTTGTTCCTGTAAAAAGGTAACGATTAAGCATTTTCTGAATATACAGAGCGCAAGAATGTTTGCGTGCTTTTTCCTGTGAAAGGGGTACAATGAGTGAGTTACTTTACACAGATTAAAGTCAAAATACCAGAACAATATCTTTCTTAAGAGAATGAAGGAGAGTTAGAACGATTCTCAACCTGCATGCCAGATGTGGGTAAGTGGGCCAGATGCGGCCCACGTTGCTCTGCCCCTACCTCCACCAAGCCAAGAAGGGCTGCATGGAGAAGGAAGGGCAGGATGACTGTCCGGACCCCCAGAGCTGCCTGAGGCCCCGGAACTTGGCCCCTGACTTTAAAAGGTTGAGAACCTAGGTTACAATACACACATGAAGACAATGCAATTCTCTCATTCCTAGTGAGATATGTGACTTAGAGACGCTAAGAGACATTCAAACACCTTAAAACACAGAGATGGGGGTTTGAGAAACACAGACGTAGGGAGGGGCCCCATAGTCTATGATTTAGTGAGGAAAACTCATAGAAGTGATTTTTGTTTTCAGATCGCGCTTCTAAAAAGAAAAATCTGTTTTCCTGAGTGGCACGGATTGCAAAACCGGTTTCCAAGAGTGGCTTAATCCCTTGACAAAGGAAAAAGTCTCAAGGGAAGAAGGGGGGTCACCCTGCCCTATTGCAGGTTAGGATTCCCCCACCCCCACCCTCCTGCTTTCGTTGCTAAGCAGGCAAGGCAAAGGGGTCTTGCTCACCATGCTTTCTCAAACCTTAAATAGTTCCTGCCCATGAACAGAGTGCAAACTGTTTAACACATACTTCATAGTGACATTACCACGCAGTTACACACAAGGAACACTTTTGCAACCATACTGTTGTCATAGAGACAAGGCTTTTGCAATCATACACAGTTCTTGCAGTCATACATTCAGTGGCGCACCACGCATACACACATATATTTACGCATTCACACATTCCTCCCCTGATCTGCAGTGTTCTATCCTGCACATGAGGAGATGACTTATACACAGCTGGTTATCACAACCATCTGGGTGCTTATACTTAGGGGTGAGTTTCTCTGGGCTACTCCAAGGCAAGACAAGTAGGTTCTGCCTGTGCCTTGGGAGAGCTCGGGGTACTATTGCTGGGATGGCATAGCCAGGGCGATGGCTGCCTCCTTTCTAGCCTGGGCCAGATGCATGCCGGAGGGCCTGATTCCCGGATCTCGGTGCTGTCTCGCCCTCCAGTGCCAGCGTGGCCATTTGGTCTTAGGCTTATTTGGACAACCTTTTGAAGATCTGCCTGGTCTAGATTGGCATTCTCTTCTAAGGTGTCTCATTTTTCCACACTGGAAGCAGGCGCCTTTGGGTTTTGGCACTGCTCTGCGCCTGAGTGTGGCAATGGGTCTGCTCTGGAGCCCTGCGTAGCCAGGGGCCGTGCAGATTTCCATGAACAGTGGGCGCTGAGCAGCCCTGCCTGAACGTGTGTCTGCCTTCAGATAGGCTGAACACAGCAGCTGGGTGCTCGCTAATTGTGCCACTGGCAATTTCCCCGTGAATGGATCTTCCTCGCCCATGCGCTGAATGGAGTTCTTAATTGGCAGGGAACTTTTAACTGTCAGAGAAGCGCCAGGGCTTCTCATGCCATGAATTCCTTCAGTGACGTCTGCAGTTGCCACTGAGGGAATGCTCCCTACACTGCCCTGCTTAAGCTGAAATGACGGATAGAGACTCATTGGGGCTGATGGTTCTGACTGCGCTGGGGGTTTCTGGGTCTCTATCCAGACTGGGTCTTCCTCTGCTAAGAGTTTCCTACATTTGCTCCATGTGCCAATTAAGCTATCTGGAGCTTTTGGTGCTTGCACAATGCAGGCTCCTATCCGATCCCAAAGTGTGAGGTCAAGCACACCCGCTTCTGGATAAAGCGGACAATTGGCCCCCAGGTACACTAAGAGTTCCGCTAACTTATCGCTGTGAAGGCGTATCTGGTATACCCTGGCCAGGGCCTTGAATTCCATTATGTGAATTCTCTGGTTAGTGGTCGGACGTTGCCGCTGAGGACAAGTCCCCATATTACTTGCCTGGTCCTTCGAAGTTTCCTCCTTGGGACGATTTCGACGCGTCCTTTTAGGTAATAGGTCTTAGCGTGACGAATCTCTGGGATGGAGCTCGGAGCGTGGACTGCTGCCACGGGCCCTCGGCGGCCTCTGCACTAAAATCAGGGTTTCACAGCCTGCCCCTGAGCGGAATGCGTTTCCGCGATGCAAGCCGTAGGATGCCTCTTTGGAGTGCCTCGCCGCATAGCTGTCACTCCGGCCGGATGGCTTTCCAACCAGAGCTGCCGCGCTGTCCTCCGGGATGAATCGGATACGGTTCTAGCGTAGAACCGGACCGCGTAGATCGCTTACTCACGAGTAGGATCACGTCTCGGGGTCACCAGATGTTGGATCGGGGCCGTGGAACGGCCGTGGGGTCCCGGAGGAGACTGGTCAAGTAACGACACGAGACAAGATGGAGCGAAGACCAGTGGTTTATTGAGGGAAAATCATCAGTATATATTATGTTCAAGGCTGCGTCAGAAAGAGCTGCGGCCCACATAACATGTTTACACAGGTTAATTGGGAACCTCTCTCGGGGAGGTTAATTAACTAAATTAAACACTGACAGGGGAACTCCATTGTTCCTAGCTTACCCAAGAGTAAATATGGCCACTATTGACGTTGTGGCTTGGGGTAATCCGCAGGTGCGATATTACCTATTACCTAACTGCTTAGTTAGACATTCAATTTCCTCTTGCTCGGATTGCCTGTCAGGTCAGATATGGGTGAATCAATCTTATGACTATTAATCCGCTCCCCAATTTCTGTCCTTTCGAAGCCCAGAGGCCTGGAGCATTCTCACATGGCATGGCCTCTGTCAGGGACAGTATGCCAATTGTGCTCGCGGATACCGCACCTTTGACTGGCATTTCAGTAGTTATGTGAGCTGCGACTGCTTAAGCCAGTGATGACAAACCTTGGCACTCCAGCAGTTCTTGGACTTCAATTCCCAGAAGCCCAAGTCAGCACTCCTGCTGATCAGGGCTTCTAGGAATTGAAGTTCCAGAACACCTGGAGGGCCAAGGTTTGTCATCACTGGCTTAGGTTATCTCCTGTTTGGGGAAGGAGAAAAGAGCAAGAATAGGAAATGTCAGTGTTTAGAAACTGTACACTACAAACACCTCATCACTAGAATCCTCCAGGTCAACATGGTACTCAGTCAGTCCCACACTAGATTTGGGGATCAGAAAAGAACATTTTTAAAAATTCAGGCAGAAAAGGAGAGATAAAGGGAGAAGCCCACTGATTCAGTCATTTCCAGTTTGTAAATCTTCTTTATTTGGTACCAATCCTGTTTCAAGAGATGCTTTTGTTGCTATAGCATTATTCCTCCATTTATCTCCTGCTGCCTCTGATAAATTAAAGAGTAAATTAAGTTAATCAGACAGGTAAACCAAGAGGCAAGTTGACTGCCTGAGCATCATTAAAATCTGGGCTCCTTACAGAAACACATCAGTCCAGGTCCAGCATCTTTAACTGCACTACCTTTAAAGCTAGGTTTGTTTTGGAGATTTGTTTTAGTATGCTATAGCCCAACTTGTTTTATTTGTTTCTATAATTACCTTTTCAACAAAGTAGAGTCACACCTACTTGTAAGAGAATTTTGTGGTTCCACTCATGTAGCTTTATAGGAACTGCTCCATTGGTTTTCATTACTTTCACATATAGTCCTTATAATATCATTCAGAACTTGCAGAAGAATGCATGTAAGCTCTTGTCAAGTTGTCATTTCAAATCATGATACACGGTTCATCTGACACACAAAAAAGAGGTTATTATAGTATTGATCTCATGTCAAACAACTGGTAAAGCAACAAATTTGACAGGTTATTGCTCAAGAATTTGAAAGAGTATAATGATGAATTTACATAATTTGGGAATCATTTCCTTGCCTCAATTTCTTGCATACACATTCTTTGTGCTCTACAACCAAGACGTAACCAAGATAGTTCTTAGGGCCAATTCCTAATTCCTTTCTGATACACCAAAATGCCTGCCATGAACATTGTTCTGATCATACCAGCATCTTTATAGAATTGCTGTTTTCTCTAACACATTTGCATATCATTGCCCCTGAATGCCTGTCTCCCACTCAATTTATGCAGACTTAGGCTGTGGCTAGACATGGGGGAAAGTCAAAATTTAAGCTCAATGTGAAGTTGATTTATTTTATGTGCATTAAATATCAATACTCCAGAGTCAACTTATCTGCGTCTTCATTTTTAAAAATTTGTTGAACGGGCACATCACTAATATAATTATTAAAAGAAAACAATCCATCGGCGGCATAGCTGAAAGGGCTTCAACCGATCCATGGTAGTATGTCCTTAAGGAACAGTTGCCTCACAGATCTATCTTTTTAACTAAAGTATTCAAAGTAGGCCACTTGGAACAAATATTACTTTAAAATCAAGCCATGGATCAGCTGAGAGAAGGGGTCCAGCTCATCAGTTAGTTGGTGGAGACAGGCCAGCTGATGGCATGAGTGGGGGGCAAACCAATGCACAGGATGCATGTACCCATATATTTCACCAGTCAATGTATCCATGCAAAATAAATGACCTCTGACAGGGTTGTTCAAAATGGGGTGAGAATAATGCAGGCTAAATCACCCGTTAAGGATTTAAAGATAAGCTGATTTCCACATGTTTATCATGTGAAATTCAGTCTTTAAATCAATCTCACCAGTGATCACTTTTTGACAACCGTAGGGTTTATAAGCATCTAACTACAGCCATACTCAGCTTGCTTCAAGTAGCCTGCGGATCCTCTGGGCTCCATCTTAAATTTTCATCTGCTGATCATCAAAATGGTTTTGAGTTTGCTCTTCATTTTCATGTGAATTTATTCTAAAATTAGTGTTGTTATATAGGCATAACTGCAGTGGCTCAAATGGTTAAGACACTGAACTTGATGACTGGAAGGTCAGAGTTAGATTCCCAGGTACTGCACAACGGAGTGAGTTCCGATCTCTGTCCCAGCTCCTGCCAACCTAGCAGTTCGAAAGCAAGAAATTGCAAGTAGATAAATAGGGACCACTTCGATGGGAAGGTAAACAGCATTCCATGCACTCAGGTGTTGAGGCATACCTGCCACATGTCCACGGAAATGTCTGCAAATGCAGACAGCGCTGGTTCTTTGGCTATAAACAGAGATGATCACTGAACCCTAGAGTCGGATACGACTGGCTTTCGAGCGATCTTCACCTTTAGGCATAACACTGTCTCTCGTAAAGCCTCTTGCAAGTAAATTCTATTTGTTTCTGAGCTGTAACAGACAGACCCAAGGATGTCTTCTACTCATACAGTGCCAGGAGTGTTGGTGATTCCCCTTCCTGCCTATGTACGCTGTGCATGTTTGGTGACTCTGCACTACACCCTAAGAAAACCTGGTTCTTGTACATGATAAAAATTGAACTGCTCCAGTGCTTTTGAGAAAAGTCTTGCTGATAATGGCATGCAATGATGGATGGACCAAAAGAACTGCACATCTTGCAGTGTGAACCAGCATCTCCACCTTAGCTGTTACATATGTGAATGGTCTATCCCTTCTTTCTTTATTTGAAAATCAAGTCCCAATTACATTAGATAGACTTTAGTTTTTAACTTCTCCTTGGTATTCGTTCGTTCGTTCGTTCGTTCGTTCGTTCGTTCGTTCGTTCGAACACAGAATCAAGCATGTACTGAATTTAAAAGATAAAGATCCCAAATTCTTGCCTTGGGTGTTCGCTTTCAATAGGGAAAGGATCTTCTTACTTCTTTAATACCTCTAAAATGCTACCTGTGCTCCTCCTATTCTTGAATATATTATTTTGTCAAAAAACTCTTAGTATCTTTCAATTTGTTTTTAGTTTGGTTGGATTTGGTTAGGCTTGGTTATGTTATTGTGTTGTTATTTTGTTTTGTTTTTCCTTTTGTATGATGCTGGGCTGGTCATTTAGTCCAGTTTTAAAGCCTCTGGGAAATTCAGGTTTATGATCAGATTCAGATTAATTATTTAAAAATTTCATCTTCAGATTCCATTTTAACTCCACAATGAAAAGAGTGCTTGTAAAGCAGACATTAAACTCATCCATAGCTAGTAGCTTTTAAAATGTGGTGAAATAGAGTATTTTTTAAATGTTGAATCTTGATGACCATTTTCATCCAAACCTAGAATTCTGATGAGAGAACCTGCTGGCATATTTGATACATTTGTAATGAACTGTGTTTGTGTTCTGATCCTTAATGCATCGTTGTTAAAAGTCAGTGGCATATTCCACTGCAGTCTGTGGCAATCTTTCTTTGCCTGCCTAGGATAGTGTATGTCATTTAATCGTTTTAGCACAGAATAGTAAAATACTGATTCTAAGGGTTCAACACCCCCATCTAAAATAGTACTTTAATTCCACTGAAAACATTCAAATATTTGACCTCAGTCTAACTCAGCATCCAAATTTTAAATGTTATATTCATTTCAGCTGTCAAGATATGCAAGCAGCTTCCTAGATTATAAATCTGCCATGAATTAAGAGCAGATGGCGTCTGAGAAGGTCACAAAAGACATAGGTCTTTTAACATTCAATTAAAGACATTTTATTCATCTGAAAAAACTGTGGATTGAACCAACTCTGAACTTTCATTCCCTACATATTTTTTTCCATCTGCATGACTCTGCCACAACTGCACAACATTCTTTGCCATAGACATATGTTATACAGCTGCCTTTGCCAATCTGACAGCCTTCATATGTCTTGGAGTATATATTCTGTCCACTCAATAAGCATCCTCTGTTAGTTGGGGGTAATAGGAACATAGCCAATGGGGAAAGCTGATGGAGATTGTAGTCCAACAATATATTGAAAGGAAGGCCATTTGTTTCTGTTGTAAAACATAAGTAGAGCAAGGTAGAAGAGACATAACAAGCTGATAAGTAAATAAACACTCTAAACAGATATTTCTAAGTGAGGACTGTGAGTGTTCCCTTTCCAATTCTCAAAGTAAACTTCTTTTATCAGAACACCACAAGCTGCTGCCCCATTGTACAAAAAATTACTCTTTCTTCCAGCCTGTTTTGTTCTTAACCTGGTACTGGTGATAAACCACAAGCTGCTAGGCCAGACACAACACAAACCAATATCTGACTATGCTCCCCTAATTGTAATGTCAGGTCAGAGAATCTGACCTCTAATAATGGGTCCAAACATCCTGCAGAACTTCATAGAGTTTGAGGGAAAAGTCAAAAGCTTTCATTCATCACAGATGGCATTTAAAAAAGCTTTTTTTTCATTAGTTCAATAATTCCAGGCAACATCAGTGTGTCTATTTTTATAAGCTTTATTTATCTTCATTGCTTCTATGTTCCACAAACACAAAAATACTGTACTTCAAAGTTGTGGGAACATCCAAATGTAACTATGAAAAATGCAGACACAAATACTTAGAAATATATGAAAATTAAACTTATTGCACACAATGACTTCAGTCATGTTCAATTCAAAATACACAAGCATAAAGGTACATTCAAATATTTAAAAATACAAAAAAAATACCGAAAAGAATGTTTCAATTACACCCTAAAAATGCAAGAGCTTATAACCTAAGAAGACACAATTAAAAAGCAGATATTACATCTCTAAAGACTCTTATGTAAAGGAAAAATAATTATAACTTTGAGCAATCTTTAGCCTTAAGCATAATAAAATAAATACACATAGAAAATGATTCTATTTGTTTACACAGCCATGGCAGCATGAATATATGGATCAAACTCCTGCTGCTCTGCTGCAAGATGCTGTCTGTGAAGCTGATATCCAGTGTGTGGTGTGGCTTCTTGTTGAGTCATATTATGTTGCCAATCCTGACCCAGCTATCTTTTCTTGTGCTATTTATACTTATCTGCCCTTCATTAATTACAAACAAACCTTTCTACATGACATAAAGTTTTATCAGCCTGGCACTTTAAGAATATTTTTTCCAATAGGAATGTCTATTGTTTCTGCAGTTTCTGTTCACCAGTGCCAAGACAGGAAAGCACCACTGGTATTCCATCTTTTTTGCCTCCAGCATTATCTCTAGGTAGGTGTAACGTTCTCTTGGTCTGTTGCTGGCTGACAGCAGTAGCTCTGCTCTTAATGCCAGGAACAGTGGTTTGGGTAGTATCTCTCCAGCATGTTACCTTGCCCCTGATATATATGAAGTTCATGATAAATATAGTCCCTCCAACTTGAGTGGCTCCTATGCACTGAATGTTCATCTAGTTCTCCTGAGCATCACTCCAGGCCCCCTCCTCAGAGTGTTCCAATCCTTCTGCCAAGGGGACATATCTATTCCTCCAAAGTGTCTCCCAAGCTTCCCTTATGGCCTTCACTGGTTTTCACACCCTCAACCGGAAGAAACTATGTTTCTTCTAAGCATAGGGATCCATTTTCCTCATTCCCTTGGCCATCCAGAATGAGCTGCTTGAGATGACCAGCTTGCTCTATCTAATGCAGTGGTTCCCAATTCTGGGAATTGAAGTCCCCCTGTAGGGTATGTGCCCCATGTTGGGAAACACTGATCTAATGGGATATAGTGAGCCTAGGATATTATATCCTGTTCTTTGCAGAATGATCAAACCCCTATGTTCACCATGTACACTGCTAGCCACTTTCAGACAGGACACTAACATAATAATAATTTCGTGTCAGAAATTATTCTGGGTTGAAAGGATTTTGCGGAAGAAACTCTGCTCAGGGAATGCCCAAATGAAGCTCCTTTCATGTCCCCAAGAGCTGGAACAGAGATAGGTGCTCAAACCGTCATGCAGTACCCAGGTCTCAAACTGCTGACTTGCCAGCCTTCCAGCTAACAAGGCAAGCTTCTTAACCACTGAGCCACCACAGCCAATGATAGCCTGACTCATTAAAGTTCTTCTAACATATTTTACCTAGAAATAAACTGTGTAGTAAGAAGGGTTTTTTTAAATAAAAAAAGAGCTATATGCCTGAACTCCTAATCAAGTTTGGTATTTGTAATCAGAAGAGACATTTGGGAATTTTGAGCTATGCATTTTACTTACTTACTTACTTACTTACTTACTTACTTACTTACTTACTTACTTACTTACTTACTTACTTACTTACTTACTTACTTACTTACTTACTTAATCACCTCCTCTTCTATCTTGCAGTGTAGAGGATTCCACAAAGGATCTCCATTGGGATCTCTCCTTGGACAGCTCCCTGGCTCGTCTCAGGTCACTACCAAGAACATGAAGAGCCTCCTTGATGTTATCAATCCACTTGATGCGAGGCCTGCCTCAGAGTCTTGTATACTGCACTCAGGCCTGCCGTGGGATCCTGGTTTCAACCATTCGGTTGATGTGGCGAAACCAGCATAGCTGACCCTTCTCAATTGTACTCCTAAATGGTTGAATGTTCAGGTTCTGTCTGATGGTCACATTTCACACTCAGTCACGCTTGGTTTTCTTCTCAACCTTCCTCAGATATCTCATTTCCATTGCTTGCAATTGGCTGCCATGCCTGGAGGTGAGCAACCATGACTCGCTGCTATATATGAGCGTAGGAAAGGCCATCTTAGTGGCCTTGCTGACTTTGTCTTTACTGAGGAACCACCAATTGATTGTGTAGAAGAGTCTGCCAGAAGCTGCATTTAATAAAGACAAAATTCACCTATTCCACCTCTATTTTCTGACTTAATAGATGGTAATTTCCTCTGTAAAATGATTTTAGACAATAGGGAAGTGCTTCTAATACCAGTCAAAAGAGCTCATCCCTTTTATTTTGTATGATCTTCTGTGGAGTCTGCTGTGTTACTATTGTGCTATTAAGATTCTGTAGATGTTTCCAGAATTAAAGGAAGAGCCTGACACACGCTGAAGCCAGGTAGGTGCATATTCTGCTTGGACATTCCATACCTGTAAAGTCAGGCTCCCATCACAAGGTTAACACCATACTAAACTATGTAATTTTTAGATATATCCATTTATGCTGGAAGAAATTGCTGTGTTGTACATACTCAAATTAGTCAGATTTCTGCATACAATTATGGACTAAAATCAATGGCATGAAAATAATTAGCACATTTAACTAATGACTTACTTTATTTCTCCGTACGTCACACAGCATGATCTGAAAACACAGCTGGATTCCTTTATTACTTTATATATGTACATGTGATTCACCCTGTCTGTCTTTCAAATTGCAGAGGGATTCAAAGGAGTGCGGAAACATTTTAAACTGCTGATAAAATGTTTCATTTTTATGATTGAGTTAGCTTAATCTTCAAGAACTAAATGTAATTAGGCAACACGATTGATTAAGTGCCACTGGGATTAACAGTCAACTGGGCCTTAAAACCCATTTAGATGCCTCTTTCCATTCCTTCCTCCATTTTATACAGGACCTTAAGAACAAGGGGAACAGCGCTGCTGGGTCATAACAAAGATATCTGTAGTCCACAATTACTAACCACTTGTCTATGAGAAGATTATCAGTAATATATGAATGCAACTGAACCTCATCTCGTGCGCTGCCAAACAATAATACACTGCTTGATATAGTCTAGGTGATACATAGTCATCCTATCTAGTAGTCCTTGAAGTCTCGTACTTTCATTAATTTCTTTAATTCTGTTTTAAAACAGCCCATGTTGGCAGCCTTTGTTAGACCTTTGGGCAGTACATTCTACCATTCAATTATGTGCTGGGTGGAGAAATATTTTTTTTTACCTGTCCTGAATGTCCTGTCACTCAACTACAGTAGATGATGCTAGAAGTTAGAAAAGCTACTTCTTACTTATCTTCTCCACACTATGCACAATTTTATGTACCTCTATAACATCTTTGTTTACTTGTGTTTTTCCCCTAAAATAAACACAATAATCCACATATACTGTAACAACAAATTCCTTTGAGCAAGTCTTCTGGTTTCTAGATGAAGCCTTTTCCCCACATTGCTTTTACCACCAACTCTTAGATTCATTAATATTGTATACATGAGCAAATGGTCAGACAGCCTGTGGTATCCAGTCATAAGTGGGACCCTGTCCCCAAGGGGGAAGAAATTATTATTTATTATTATTTATTATATTTATACCCAACCCATCTAGGAGATTTTCCTACTCTGGACAGCTAACAGAACACTCACATTATTATTCTTTTTCAGGGCCCAGAAGTGTCTGTCTCAGGCTGAAATTTCCAAATACTCTTAGGAAACAACTGAGACTAAACTGTAGATTGAGACAGGCACTCTCAGTCAGGTTGAGGGCCAATTTCAAATTTGGCTGCGGAACACACCTCTCAGTGGCATGATCTGGCAGTTTATTTTATTATTATTATTATTATTATTATTATTATTATTATTATTATTATTATTATTATTATTATTATTATTATTATTATTATTATTATTATTATTATTATTATTATTATTATTATTATTATTTTCGACTTACATGCCACCCCACTCGCGAAGTGTGACTCTGGGTGGCTCACAAACATATCACAACCTTAACAATACACAACACAACAAAATACCACAAGATACTAAGTACACAATAAAGCACAGTTTAACACTAAAATATTTAATTTAATTTAATAGTCATATTTATATATGCCGCCCTGCCGCCCACTCAGGCAGAACCCAACTCAGGGAGGCATTACAACAAGTTCTAAAAACACATAAAAACACTTTAAAAGACCCATATCCCACCCACTTTAAAAGACCCATATCCCACCCACCCATCCCACCCACTATAAAAAGAAGAAGAGAGAGCTCTTAATTGTTTACATAAGCCAGCAGGCGGGGACCGTGTTCCCATTCGCGCCCCACACCTGCCCTGCCAGCCAGGTCTTCAATCCTTTCCTGAAGGGCAGCAATTCTCTTTGAAGTCTTAGATCTGTTGGCAGGAGGTTCCAGAGGGTTGGTGCGGACAAGGAGAAGGCCCTCCTTCGGGTGCTGGATAGATGTGCACCCCTAGCTGATGGCACTATTAAAGAGCCTCTCCGGTCCACTCTGGTTGGACGGGCAGACACTCTTGGGACAATGCGGTCTCTAAGGTATCCTGGCCCACTGCCATATAGGGCTTTAAAGGTCAAAACCAGCATCTTGAACTGCACCTGGAGACAAACTGGTAACCAGTGCAGCTCCCGAAGTAGCGGTGAGGCATGGGCATATCGTTCGCATCCCATCACCACCCAGGCTGCCGCATTCTGGACCAGCTGCAGCCTCCGAATGGTCGTCAAGGGCAGCCCCATGTAGAGCGCATTACAATAATCTAGTCAGGAAGTGACCAGAGCGTGGGTGACCATAAGCAAGGAGCCCCGGTCCAGGAAAGTGTGCAACTGGTGAATCACCCGAAGTCGGGCAAAAGCCCTCCTGGCCACAGCCACTACCTGTTCTTCTAGCAGCAGCCGCAAGTCCAGAAGGACCCCCAAGTTGCGCACTGGGTCTTTCTGGGGCAAAACAGCCCCATCCAGTACCAAAGATGGTAGCTCCCTGGATAACACGGGGCCCCTTATCCACAGCCACTCTGTCTTGCTGGGATTCAGCCGAAGCCCATTGGCCCCCATCCAGACCCCAATGGCCTCCAGGCATCCGGATAGGATTTCAACAGCATCACTGGGGTTCACACGGGCCGAGATGTACAACTGGGTGTCATCCGCATACTGATGGTACTGCACCCCGTGGGAACGAATGTTCTCACCCAGTGGCTTCATCTAGATGTTAAATAGGAGAGGAGAGAGCACTGAGCCCTGAGGCATCCCATACTTGAGGAACCTAGGGCTGGACCTCTCACTCTCTAACCACACCGACTGGGTACGGCCCTCCAGAAAAGAGGAAAACCAGGACAACATGGTGCCCTGGATCCCCAGTCCTTTCAGCCGTTCCAGAAGGATACCGTGGTCGACGGTATCGAAGGCTGCTGAGAGGTCAAGAAGAGCAAGGACGGATGGATAACCCCCGTCCTGCTCCCGCCAGAGATCATCCATCAGTGCGACCAATGCCGTCTCCGTACTATACCCACGCCTGAATCCTGATTTAAAGGGGTCTAGATAATCCGCTTCCTCCAGGACACTCTGCAGCTGGCGTGCCACCGCCTTCTCCAAAACCTTACCCAGAAAGGTCAGGTTGTTAAGGACAGCTGGGTCAAGGGATATTTTCTTCAGGAGGGGGCGCACCAAAGCATGTTTTAGTGGTGCAGGAAATACCCCCTCCCGTAATGATGCATTTATTATCACCCCGACCCAGCCACCTGTCACCACCTTGGAGGCTTTCACCAACCAGGTGGGACAGGGGTCCAAAGGACATGTAGTGGCATGCACAGCTGCAAGGAGCCTGTCCACTTCATCAGGGACAACAGGATCAAACCGATCCCAGATCGTACAGCAAGACTGTGCTCCGGTGCCCCCCCGACCCTCCCCATCCACGCCGGGATTCAGCCCTGAACGAATCCAATCGATTTTCTCCACCAGATGGTCAGCAAAGTCCTCAGCCAAACCCTGCCAACTAGGCACCGATCTCCCCCTACCGAGGAGGGACCTGGTTACCCGGAACTGGGCGGCTGAGCGATTATCAGCGGAGGCAATAAGGGTGGTGAAGTATTGCCGCCTCACCACCCCCATCGCCACTAGGTAGGCCCTAATAGCAGCTCTAGCTATTGTCCAATCAAAAAATAAAAATAAATAACAAAAAAATAAAAATAAATATCAAAAAATAAAAAATAAATAACAATACAGTTGGGTTCCCAGGCACTTTCCCAGCTTACCTGAAGTTTTGTTGTGTTTCTTCCATCTTCTTTTAACTTTTTTTATAGTTGTCAATAATTGATTACAATTTTATTTTTATTTAAAGTTGGCTTTCTTTCCCTTAACTGACTCAATTGATTAAAGAAGTCTTCACTTCAAGTAATTACTTCCTGGCTTCCCACAGCAAATTAATCTGGAAGGAAGCCAAGAGCTCCTTAGTCTGAGCGATTTTATTTTTTGTAGAAGGGTGCCCTTTTACATTAAAAAAAATATCTTGAAGGTCTTTGGGGATCGCATGTGGTCTTTTCCCCCCAAAGATCATGCCTAAAACTAGATATGGGATAAGGGATCGTACTGTAGATGAGGAGAAGGGGGCCTGTTACAAGTTTGCACTCCACATGTTTTTGAAACACAATTCCCACCATACATCCCTACTGATTATTCTGGCAGGAATTTGAAGTCAGCAATAGCTGGAGAACTACATTTCACCACTTGTGCCTAAGGCAGTGGTGGCAAACCTATGGCACACGTGCGGTGGGGACACTCACAGCCCTCTCTATGAGCATGCGTGCTGTTGCCCCAGCACAGAGTTTTCCCCGCCCCTCTACCCAGCAGTCCAATGGGAGCGCTTCCTCCCTCCCCCAGCACAGAGTTCACCCCGCCCCTCTGCCCAGCAGCTCAATGGGAGCGCTTCCTCTCTCTCCCCCCCCCACCTCCCAGCACACAGTTTGCCTGCCCCTCTGTTTGGGAACTCGATTTCTAAAAGGTTCACCATCACTGGCCTAAGGCATGTTGAGTTTGCAGTGTCTTCTGTTGTTGCACATGAGACAAGCCCTACTTCAGTTTTAAAGTGGCACAAATTTGTTCTTTCTAAAAACTGGGCTTCTTCCACTGCCTGCCGGCCAAAGGTAGGAGGCTTCCTGGCTACATTAATACTGGCTGGTGGTCAACATTGTTCTTCCCCAAAACAGCAACTCCAGTAGCTCCGCTTTCTCTGCTTATCAAATGGGTGAGCTGCTGCCCAGACTCCAGTGCTTTCAGTGGCCAGGAAGCCTCGCAGCGCTGGCAGGCAGTGGTTGCTCCACATCCTGCTTTAATGCAAGGAATCACAATAGGATTGTGTTTGCAAAGTTTTCATGCCTGTTTGTTGATAGTAAAGATAAAGGTCACCCTTGCTTGAAAGCCAGTCATATCCGACTCTAGGATTCAGTGCTCATCTTTGTTTACAACCAAAGAGCCAGCACTGTCTGCATCTGCAGAGATTTCCATGGTCATGTGGCAGGTATGACTAGACACTGGAGCACATGGAATGCTGCTACCTTCGCCTCTGATAGCAATAGCAAAAAAATCTGTCTTGAAGAATACAGTTTATTATACTATTAACTTGTATAAAATATAAATTCCTTTACTTCAGGTAACAAAATATCAGGAAAACTGAAGATAATCCGGTGTAATAGCTTTTCTCAAAATCACTTCCTCGGGGTTTTCTATAATACAATGAAATAACAAAATTACAATATGAAATATATACATGCTAATATATACATACTCATATATACATACTTATATTTACATTATTTATAATATAAGCTGGATCATTTCTGACACCCATTTCTGGCAATACAATTACATCAATGTTACACTATAATTTCATATCTTACCTTATGTTCAATAGAAATCTATTTAATTCAATATATTGTAATAAAGTTCTTATTCGCGTCACAGCCTCTATGGTAGTTCTTTAGTATCTACGACGTTACTGAGAATACAAACTGTTGCCTAATTTATACCTGCCAATTTGCACAGCTGTAACATTCTGTAGTAAAGATCAAGTTTCTTAAAGTGACCACATCTCCCTAGTTATTCACAGAAAGCAACTTAGATCATAATCATGATTAAGTCCATATGGGACCACAGAGTTAAATAAATGAATATAATAGCCTTCCCTGCGCAGCAATGTCTTTCTACATTAATCTTCTCACAGTTTTTGAAACTCAATTTTTCAAGTGCTAAAAACTTAAATTCATCTTCTGAATGTTTCTTTTCTATAAAATTGGATACCAGAGGGGCTGTAATTACTTGACTACGAATACAGGAGCGGTGTTCCATAATTCACACATCGGGGGGGGGGGGGCGAGAAGTTAATCCGATATAATATTTCTCACATGGATATATTACCAAATAAATAACATTACTGGAGTTACAATTTGTAAAGCTTAGTAGCCTATGTGGGATCTTTTTACCTGGTGCAACAATCATCTTGGTCTCAAGTGCAAAGTGGCACATAGCACAACCCAAACAATGGTAATGTCCTCGAATAATAGGCTGAATCGGAGATGACATGGAGCAGAAGTCCGAACTGGTAAGTATATTACATATGGTTTTAGTTCTCCAAAAACCAATCAGAGGCTTCCAATATTTCATTATTGCTTTCTTAATTTTTAGGGCTAAAGGCGAGAACTCAAAGGAGCAGTGAATTCTTGAAGGGGACTGTTTAGATTTCTGAGACAGGAGTTGCGCTCTGGGTACCCTTTTAACCTTGCTGAATTGACAATCAATAATTTCACAAGGCTATCCCTTATCCTCCAAAAAGGATCTGATAGTGTCAGCCAAATTTAAGAAATCACTTTCTTTTGTCGAGTTCCTTTTTGCCCTCGACATGAGGCTAAATGGAATATTCGTCTTTAAATGCACTGGATGGAAAATCAATAATTCAAGTATGAATTTCGATCGGTAGGTTTCCTATATAGGCGCATTCCTAATTTTCAATTTGTGATGTAAATAGACACATCTAAAAATGGCACACGAACAGTGTCCGATATTCCAGCGAATTTCAAATTACTGTCCAAAGTGTTAATCCACTTGGTGAATTCAGAGACAATCTCAATAGAATCTAACAGAAAAAATAAATCATCTATAAAACACTTATAAACTATAATGTGCTTTAAAAATGGATTAACCATGTGATCAAAAATAAAGGTTTTCTCAAAATCAACCATGTACACATTCGCCACCGCTGGAGCCAGAAAACTACCCATAGCCACTCCCCTTACTTGCAAGTAAAAATCCTGTTTGAATCTAAAAAAAAATATTTTCGAGAACCATGTCCATCAGATCTAATAAAAAGTGAGTAGGCGGTAGTAAAGTTTTTCTAGTGTCTAAAGTGTTTTCAATAATAGGTCTAATCCTTTCCAATAGAATGTTGGTGTACAAGGACTGCACATCAAGTGTCAGGAGCCCTGAACCTACAGGTACACCCATACCCTCCAGTTGGCTAATTAAATCAGATGAGTCTCTCACAATAATATAATACAGTTTATTATACTATTAACTTGTATAAAACATAAATTCCTTTACTTCAGGTAACAAAATATCAAGAAAACCGAAGCTAATCGAATAAGAACTTTATTACAATATATTGAATTAAATAGATTTCTATTGAACATAAGGTAAGATATGAAATTATAGTGTAACATTGATGTAATTGTATTGCCAGAAATGAGTGTCAGAAATGATCCATCTTATATTATAAATAATGTAAATATAAGTATGTATATATAAGTATGTATATATTAGCATGTATATATTTCATATTGTAATTTTGTTATTTCATTGTATTATAGAAAACCCAGAGGAAGCGATTTTGAGAAAAGCTATTACACCGGATTATCTTCAGTTTTCTGAAGATAAACTGTATTCTTCAAGACGGATTTTTTGCTATTGTTATCATGGGATTCTACCATCTAGCCATTTATACTACCTTCCCCTCTGAGGCAGTACCTATTTTTCTATTTGCAATTTCTTGCTTTCAACTGCTAGGTTGGCAGGAGCTCGGACAAAGACAGGAACTCACTCTGTCATGCACCACTCAGGTCTTGAACTGTCCACCTTCCAGTCATCAAGTTCAGCATCTTAACCGCTGAGCCACTGCAGTCCCCTGTTTCTTGATAACCTCCAGTAAAAACAGTAGATGTATATTTGACATAGATGGTTTGAGTGTTTCGCCATTGGTTGCTACCTTTCTTCCTATGTCCCTTGATACAATGCCTGCTAAGCAACTGATATTATCAATAGGAGTTGGCTTCAGGCATCTAGTAATGAGTCTACAGTTTAGATTGAGTGCTACATCTCCCTGTTCTGCATGAACTAAGCTATATACATCAGACTGTCATATTCGCGTACAGAATAGCATAGCACTGTAGCTCTTAATGTTTATGGTTGAAAGCTCCAGCTGGCTTCTAATAGCTTTCAAAGAACATTGTTTCTTGTGGAGACCTTTTGCTTTGTACTTTGGCAGTGTTTTTACAGGACAACATATAATCCACAGTAATACCTGTGTATCTGGGGATAAAACAATGACTGAGTTGGATACCTATATAGTATATATGCATGGTCAGAGTACTAATGTGATTACTAGTTAAAAGACTGAATGCTAATTGAGTGCTGTGATTAGAATGTAGAGGGAAGGTGATAGCCTGAGAATGTAGTTTTAGAGCAGTAGGCATTAGAGCAGGAGTTTGCAACCTACTGCCTGTGGACCGCATCTGGCCCATGGCATCAAATAATCCAGCCCCTGACCTTGCTCCAGCCACCACTGCTGCTGCCGCCACCACCGGAATCAGCCCCAGACTCATTTACGGCCACATAAATGCATTTAGTTCAGAAGTAAATGAGTTCACGACCATCGTAAACACATTGATGACAGCCACGGACACCTTTTATGGCACCAGTCTGGCCCCCTCAGCTGTCTGAGGGGGCATGGTCGAGCCCACGGCTGAAAAACTTTGACAACCCCTACATTAGAGAGTCTGACAAAGAAGTCAGGAAACGTAGTCTAAGTTACAGTGTATTTATTTTTATTTATTTTATTAGAAATAAATTATCTTGAGAGTGTGTGTGTCAGAAAGTTAGAAAATGTATGAAGAAGTTATTTTAATTTTGACTTACAAAAAATAATATATGTATATTTTAAGATTGTTTTACCCTTTACCCTGAATATCATAAACCCTATCCTAACTTCATAGCAGTTACCTATGCTCCCTAAATAACATTACTGTATTTAGTTTGTTTAATGCCAATGTCTCCTTGTTATTTATTTTATGTGTAGTGAAGAGAAGGTTAAGCAGATTACTCACATTTAATACACTCATATTATGTAGAGCTCCATGTTATCAAGAGGAACAGAGTAATTAACTAAATCAGAAAAACCTTTTCACTAAAACCTGAATATAAAAGATACCAGCTTGGGACAAGAAGGCTCTGTCAAGGGTAGGAAAAAAGGAGCAACCCTAAAAAGGCTTGGTTAAGATTTTGGGAGTAGTTGATCTTTTAGACCAGTGGTTCTCAACCTACTGCCCACGGGCCGAATCTAGCCTGCAGCACCAACTCATCTGGTCTGCAACCTCGCTCCAGCCACCGCAGCTGCAGCCACAGCCACCACGGATGCATTTACATAAATGACGTGGGGCACCGGTCCGGCCTCCTCAACTGTCTGAGGGAGCGTGACCCAGCCCCTGACTTTAGAAGGTTGGCGACCCCTGATTTAGACTAAAACCTTTACCAGTGGCAGTAAGAAGTAATATTAAAAGGTGTCAAGGAGGTCCCTTTTCATGGTCCACTTAAGGTGTAAAGACTGATGGAAAGGTCATAAGCTCAGAAAGTAATGCAACTACAAGAGTTACATCGATTTCTATCATAATATACACCAAGTTATTCTAATTCATCTTATAGGTTGTTCTATTTTTGAAAGCTGTCCAACCGAGCAGCACATAAATAAAGAATGTATCTTTATCCTGACTTGAGCTTTTCTTATCTCCATATCTTACATATTAACTTACTTTATTCTGTTATTGGTTATCAGAAGATGAACACTGGCTTAATTTGCAGGTCTGATTGTTCAGGAATGCAGATCTAATACAAATCCATCTCTAGGGGAAAATTGCTAGTTGAGTGTCTTGTCTAATTTGATCCTCAAAGCATTGAATAATGAGGAGTATGTGAATTTTTCCATTATTTCTATCAGATGCATAGACAGTATTCAATGGATCACATGCTTCCTTCCCTGTTACTAAGACCTCAACCACATGAGCATTCTTAGTTTTTCCTTATGTTTGGCCTCCGAGAACTTTGTCCACAAAATACATGGACTGTACAGCAAAAGTTCCAGCATAAGGGTAAAAAAGACTCATGCAACAGCTGGCCTGCTTTAGTGTGTACAACAGGCAGTGTTCATTTTCTGCAATAGTTGTCAAACATTTTATAATCTGGAAATGTCTAGTTCTTTGCCAGGTTCTCAAACTAATCCAATCATCCCCTTTTAACTGTCCATTGGGGAGCCCTGCTGAGGAAATCACCATACCAAAACTTTGCTCCCACTGGTAAATATGTTAATATGAATTACCATCCCATAAGATTAAAAACTTACATTCATTATATGCATTTAAAATCAATACCATACAAGAGCTTTTAAACACTACATACAGGTATATAAAAATCAACCCTGACTGCTCCTTGGAAGGACAGATACTGAAGCTGAGGCTCTAGTACTTTGGCCACCAAATGAGAAGAGAGGGCTCAGTTGAGAAGGCCCTGATGCTAGGAAAGATCGAAGGCAAAAGGAGAAGGGGACAGCAGAGGATGAGAGATGGGTAGATGACATCATTGACATGGTGGTTGTAGATCTGGGTGGACTATGCAGGATAGCAGATGAGAGAGGAGCCTGGCGTGCTGTGGTTCATGGTGTCGCAAAGGGTCGGACTCGACTGTGCAACTGAACAACAACAATATATGAATGGTGTGTGTGTGGAAATGTCTCCTTTTTTCTCTTCGGAGGATCACCTATCCCCTGCAGCAAAAAAAAGCTTCAGAATAAATGCTTTCCAACTAAATGGTGCATTTTTGTCTTGCCTTCTGTCATTAATTTTACTTTCCTTCCTAACTTTCACTAGTTTGCCCATCCAATTTCTATGTTTGTTGTCTGCACTTGGACTTAATTAAGGATCCATGTCTATTAAGAACCCCATCTTGTCCCCCTGCCTGTCTCTACCCCAGGAAGTCTCTGACTTAATGAAATTTACAGGGCTTCTTTTATTGCACTTCCAAGGTCACATACTACCCAAATAACTCCAGTGGCTTGGCACTAAACATAAATGAATTCCAATCCAGTCTTGAAGAAGACTTTGAATCCTCTCTTTATATATCCTTTTCGCATCTTTGACTTTTCAAACAAGTCAACCCTACTTGTTTCCATCAAAGCTCTGTTGTTGCTGTTGTTGTCATCCCTTTTCAAGAATCCAGATTATCTACCGTGGCCTTTTGACTTCATATCCTTGATATGACTTCCTCACATGATTAGATAAGTGCAGTTGAGGACAAATGGCAACAGCCTGCTTCTTGTATCACCAGGACTGCTGGAAAAGAGGAATGATCTGTACACAATTCCAGCTGGGATCTACAGCATGCATCCTAGACTCAGTCTGGAGAGGGAAGTTAGGTAACATCACAGGACCAATAGGTTGGTAGGAAGCTCTCACAGTTTCCATCTTCCTTCAGTCTGGAGAATTTATTAGGAAAATATGCTCAGTTGATTAGTCTGTCTGTTTTCCATCTGTTCTGTCTGCCAAGATAACTGGCCACCCCCAAGCATGAGCATCCAACAACTTCAAAGGATTTGATCTCTGTTTTAGAAAGTTTGGTATGTGTGTATGTACCTATGGCAGTATTTGTCCTTAAATTGCATTTCCATGCTATGTGAGCTGTCAATCTTACTGCTATTGTGATATTTTTGAATCACAATCAGGCATACCCTGGTAACGGCAACCTTGTGTTGCTGGCTAATCTTTCTCACACTAGGTCAGGCAAAAGGAACTGCAGAATGAACTCACCAAAAAGGTGCCTTCATTTTGGCAGTTTCATGTCTGGCCTAGACCATACCTGTCAACCACAGCACCGGAAAATACAGGACCTGCGCAGAATGGTTCTGCGCAGATCGCCTTCTACGCATGCGTAGAAGGCTTTTACGCTTGCGTAGAACCCTTCTATGCATGCGTACAAGGCAATCTGCGCAGAAGGGGATCGTAGAAGCCTTCTACGCATGCATAGAAGGCAATCTGCACAGAAGGGATGCGCAGTACCTCTTTTTCCCCCGCTGCCAATTCCGGGGTTTTGGCAGCTGCGGGCGGGAAATGGCACAAATCGGCACCGAAAATCGGGAAATCCCGGCCAATCCAGGAAGGTTGACAGGTATGGCCCAGACACAGAAGAAGAAGAAGAAGAAGAAGAAGAAGAAGAAGAAGAAGAAGAAGTCATCTCACTACTATAATGTTTATCTTTTGATGATGCTACAGTATTCCTGAGGCTTTGTCTTTACATTGGCTGATATTTCTTATATTTTTGCTGAAATACTGAATGTTCAGCACATGAAAGTAAGAAATCTTGGGTAGTTGAATCCTGTTCAGTCCTATTTGAAGTGCCTTTGGCCAAGTCACTATTAGTTAATCCATCTCATAGTTATGACAGTGTGAAAGACTTGAGCACAACACAGTACAGTACTTCCAAATCATTTAATATATTGTGTTGCTGAAATAAGTGAAAAGGCATAATTTTTTTAAAAACATACTGTATATGTAAGCTACAAAGGTGTAACATTTCCTCACAGATGAGGAAGCAGAACCCAGCCAGCATAGGCTGCCAGAAATTGGCATTATTCCAAATGCCTCAGGCCACTAAGTTCAAATGTCCATTGGACTTCAATAAAAATATAAAATAATTGAGGGCTTCAAGTCACTTCTGACTTATGGTGCCCCTTCCCTGGGAATACACAGAAGTGGTTCGCAATTTCCTTCTTCTGGGTGTGCCCTGGGACTGTGGAGCTTGCTCAAGGTCACATGGGCTGACTCTACTTGAAGGAGGGACTGTGGGAAATTAAATTTTCAGCCACTGGCTCTGCAGCCAGACACCTAAACCACAGATCTACCCCATCAAAGTGTGTAGTTTGTATAAATGTAATAGGCTTCCATTGAAGAAAGTAAACTAGTGGCATGCCTTTAAAAGATTGCCCTTCAGTCCTAGTGGCCTGGTTGTTGTTGTTCAGTCGCACAGTCGGTTCCGACCCTTTGCGACCCTATGGACCATTGCTCTCCAGGCGCCTCTGTCCTCCACCATCCCCCTCAGCCCTCCCAGCTCTGTGCCCATTGTGTCTACAATGCCATCTAGCCATCTCATCCTTGGCCTCCCCCTTCTTCTTTTGCCCTCCACCTTTCCCAACATCAATGCCTTCTCAAGTGAATCCTCCCTTCTCATTTGATGTCCAAAGTATTTCAGCTTCATCTTTACTATTTGACCTTCCAGTGAGCATTCAGGGTTAATTTCTTCTAAGATTGACCTATTTGTACTCCTCGCTGTCCAGGGTACTCTCAAAACCCTCCTCCAACACCACATTTCAAAGGCATCTATACTGGTACTCAATTGCAAAGGGTAGTGATATGCCTGTGTAATAATATTTGACTTGCCTTGAACGACAGGGCTTTCTGCAACGAGAGAAGGTCCTGTAACAAACTTATTTGCCAGCAGAGGGCAGAACATACACATGGAAATGCTGCAAAGACCACTTTAAATGAACAATCCAGGCCTCAAAGGGATATGATACACTCTTAACAACTTAATCTATTGTGGTAAAACGGAAACAAAAACCCAACCAACATTTGAAATAACTGCAGAAAGATATGTGTTGTATTAATTAATGAACTTGCCCCCAGCAATCCCCCAGTTATTCTTCAAACTGTCATAGCATATCATTGGAGGGGGGGGGGGGGTAAATATGGCAACTGTCTGTATAAAGAATGTCACTTTCTCTTTTTTACAGAAGATTTTACCTTGGAGCTGTGCTCAAACTGAATGCAGAATAAACATCCTCACAAATGGTTTCTTTTAAGCACTTGACACTGGGAATTGGAATTTCCCAATGCTATTAACACTTAGCAGTTGGAGCTCTGGACCAGCCAAGAACAAGGGATTAAGAGGTATTTGTCTAAACTAATTTCACTCTGTATACTGGGTCTACAGAGACTGAGGTTACTCTGCTGGAATTGTGCAACACTGCTAATTGGCTACAAATTTAACAGTGGCAGGGTTCCCATAGGAGCATGGCTGCATATTCATTAACTGTACTTGTGCTACAAATCTATCTGTGGATTAAGCATTTATGGCATGAGGTTCCCGGGGCGGTTTCTGAACAGTTGGTTAGTGATATGCCATTGTATTAGCTTTCTCCATTGTGCAAGTTATTACCAATGCATAAATCATTATGGAATGGAGTCTATGAGATCATTTCAAGAAACATGTTCTAATTTCATTCTCTCATTAAAGTCCTCTGTATAAACTGCCAAGATTACAAATAAAGGATTCAAGAATTTACATCCAGAGAAGAAGAGATGACCCTCCCCCTGCTCATGGCAACATCTACCTAGAGTTTCTGAACTGTGGCCTTCATACCATGGCTACTTCTATGCCTGTTAGATGGAAAATCTCTGGCTTCAAGGTTGTTTAAGTCCAAGGTACTGTGGGTGCAGATGATTTATCTGGTTACACTTCAAAGAGTATCTTGGTTCCAAGGACACTCTCAGACCCGGCCATCACAAATAGCCCAATGAGAAGCCCTGTGATGAAGAAAGAGCCTGTGGTGGGAAGCAGGATTAAGTAGGTAGCCCCGGGCAGTCCTCCATCAGAGGTAATTAATTGCTCATGGCTGGGCTAGCACTGCTAGCTGTACAGACAATCTTACTTTCATGAGGCATTCCCCAGATTTGGGAAAGGGAAACTATGGTTATTCATGTGCTGTTAGCCTCCAGATCACGTCAGCTTCCCAGTCTGTTCAGTGGTGAGGGATCCAGGGAGTAGCACATCATGAGGTTCTGGAGGGCCATATGCTCTCTGTCTGGTTCTAGATAGAAACTAACTTTGCACATTTCTCCCAGAGATCAGACAATTGCTGTTGTATGGGGGCCTGGGAGGAAGGGGAATTACAACAAAACTTCTCATTTTACTCCTTTCTTTTTTATTGTCTTCTCAACAGCCTTGGGAATACTCTAGTTGCAAGGAACAGTGGGGCTCCCATTTTCAATGCATGAGGAACAAAAAAGTTATGAGCAGCGAGAACAAAAGGTTATGATTATGTGATGTCATGCATGACAAAACGGAATGCAGAGGAAGCCTGGCTGCCTAACGAATTCCCTTGGCTCCTCTGTCTGTCTTAGAACATTCAAGGGGTTAAGATAACAAGATACGGGACATGTGCTTTTGCCACAAGACCCAGTGAGGTAAGTGGCTTCTGACCTTTCCACCTGTCATTGTGCATTCCAGAGAAACCCTGTATTCTATGGCTGAGTCGAGAGCAAAGACTAAAAGACTTCAACAAAGTGTCTCTTTAGCCAGCTGTCCTAATATTCTTTGACAGTTGGAGAGAAAATAGGAGCACAGCATATTTTTCCAAACCATATCACTTCAGAAGTTATACTGGCCCTGCGATATTGTTTTACTCTTGTATTTTAAAACCTGGTGACCCTGACCATTCCCTCTCAGCATTAGCTCCTGCAATTTACAAGTAACCTCTAAAGAATTGCCTTTGGGAGCAAAGTAAGTGCCTTTTACTCAACCAATATGTTTTGCAAATGATATGGCCAACCGTTACATTACTGAACACAGCTGGTAGCTCTGTTTACCTCCATTAGGCCTCAAAAAAGATTCAGCCTGCAAGACTCTTCCCATATCTCTTGGTGAGGAAGGCATTTTCCATTGACAAAGTCAAATGCTGGACCAGCATTGACACAGGGGGAAAAGCATCATTATCTGCCTCACAGATGGAGGAATCCACAGTGGTTATTTTGGAAGTTCAGAGGCTCATCATGACAGCGTCTCTGACCAATTTCCAAGGAACAAACAAACAGATTGCTCTGTATCAGTAAATCTTCCTGCAATTCATTTCTGCAAGGAAAACATTTTTTGTAAAGTTAATGTCTCTTAATTGTCCTTTTCAAGCCCACTGTCAAAAGCAGCAGGGATAGTTGCAACAAAGCATTATTTCTGGAAAAGTCTGTTTTTCCTCAATTGGTATGAGGATTGCAGCTATGTACAGAAGGGACTGCAGTGGCTTAAGTGGCTAAAATGCTGACTGGAAAGCGGAAAGTGAGCAGTTCAATACCCGAGTACTGCAGGATGGAATGAGCTCCCGCCTTTGTCCCAGCTTCTGCCAACATAGCAGTTCGAAAGCAAGAAATTGCAAGTAGATAAATAGGGACGACTTCGGTGGGAAGGTAAACAGCTTTCTGTGAGCTCCGGTGTCTACTCATGCCTGCCACATGACCACAGAAACGTCTGCAGAAGCAGACAGCGCTGGCTGTTCGGCTTTGAAACAGAGATGAGCACTGAACCCTAGAGTTGGATATGACTGGCTTTCAAGTAAGGGTGACCTTTACCTTTACAGAAGGAAGAGAGAAGCCAGAGGGTGGTGACAGATATGCATTCCCTGCTACTCGGACGTCCAAGAGCTGCATTTCTGCATACTCACTAGCACAGCTATATTGTGCACACAAGGAACAGTGGTGCCTCAAGTGGTTAAGAATGCTGAACTTGATGACTGGAAGGTCAGAGTTCGATTCCCGAGTACTGCACAACAGAGTGAGCTCCCATCTCTGTCCTAACTCCTGACAACCTAGTAGTTTGAAAGCAAGAAATTTCTAGTAGATAAATAGGGACCACTTTGGTGGGAAGGTAAACAACATTCTGTGCACTTCAGTGTTGAGGCATGCCTGCCATGGAAATGTCTGCAAACGCAGATAGCGCTGGCTCTTTGGCTATAAACAGAGATGAGCACTGAACCCTAGAGTCAGATACGACAGGCTTTTGAGCAAGGGTGACCTTTACCTTTACTTACAGAGTAATGGGGCATCACAGTGGACACAGAATGGCTTCTTTGAATGTAAACAACCAGCATCACCAGCATCAAACAACATAGCCAGCAAAGGCATTGCAGTCTAAAATACATGGAGGAATGTAAGCTGCCCATTCATGGATATGAGATATGCAATATCTATTACATAATGCAATCTGCCCTTTTTGTATACAGTACATTGAAAAATAAATCTCCAATTCCATGCCATGTTACAAAATGATACATGTAACAAAGACAGTTAAGGATTCCAATATGTGAAGCGAACAAAGGAAATGCCCAAACGCTTCTAGTTTCATACGTCCCAAGAGTTAAAATGGCAATTACATTATCTTGCAAAATGCTCAAATGTTTATTACTCCATTAAGGCTTTATACCACTCTCTGGCCTAATCCCAATAGAAACAGCTCTTTTACTGTTAGTAAGGGTAGTTATTTTTTTTGCAGGAAATTCACATGAATGGCTGATTTGCAGCCACGGGAGGATACCAATAAGTGGTGAAGAACTTGCATTTTTAAACAGAAAGAATCTTTATTTAAACGCTTCTCATAATTTGTGCATTACTGAAAGCCTACCCACAAAACCGTCAGTAGGTGGGCTTAATTAAATTCCAGAACAATGTCTAACTACAGCTCAGAAAATCTAACTAAGGCTTTCTTCCAGCTGATACTGAAGGCATTCTAGAAGAACAGCCACCTGTACTTCTTCATTTCTGTCATTGATATCAGCCAATGCTTTGCCCTTCAGAGCTCCTCTAATTTTTTGCTAGGCTCAGAGCTCTGAAATACGGTTTTTTGTTTTGTTTTGATATGATTGTGAGATCTAGATTCTGCTAGAAAGCATAGCCAGCACTAAAATTTTCAGTCCACATTTTCTGTCATTTTCTGGTACTTGCAGTCTGAAAAGCAATTTTTTAAAGCTGTAACTAAGATTATGTCATTCCAGAAAGGTATTCTGGAAGAAGCACTCTAGCTGCCTTCACTCCCCAAAGCTGGTTTCAGAAAGAGAGAAAAGGAGGGAGGGAAAGCGTTCCATTAAAAAAAGAGAGAGCTGCCACCACCACCCCATCACCCCACTGAATACTTTGCTGAGTACTTGTCACCAAATTTGGCAAACATGTGTTTCAGCTTTATCTGAAATCACCATTTGGACGAGCTATTCAAGGAGCCTTTGCACTTATACTTCTTGCGTATGAGACCCTTCTCACTCAGCCGAAATAACTGGCTAGAAGTCCAACTGTCTCTTGGTTGCCTGTTGTCTATCCTTCTTTTCCTTGGAGTCAGTGTAGTATTATGGATTAGGATGCAGGAGATTTCAGTTCAAATCACCACTGTGTCATGGAACCTCACTGGAGAGGCGATGGAACTAGGCAAACCACTTGTACATATCTTACCTACTTTAAAAACTGTACTGGAGTCACCATAAATCAACTTGACAACACATAACACCAACCTTCTCTTCTCCTTAGCAGAGAGATACACTGTTGCTACTGCTTGGGTTGAACTATAGGTGCTTGTTACCTTCACCAGGGTACTGTCTTTGTGATTTCATTTCATCTCTGTTATGTAGACCCTGTGCAACCAGATGTCTCCTTCCATCAGGATTAAATTCTGTATAGCACACTTTAAATGCTATACTAGTCATAATGCTGGTTTCCAACAACAAAAACATCACAATCCAAGAGTTAAAGGGTTAAAGGACACCAATTTGTCTACTAAAGTAAGGTTGCTTAGATTAAATGAACTCTGTCACATGCTACAGAAAATAACTTAGACCAGGGATTCTCAACCTGCAGTCCATGGGCTGGATGCAGCCCATCGTGCAAAATGGCCATCTGGCCCCAAAGCTGTCTGAGGGAGTGTAACCCAGCCCAGCTTTAAAAAGTTAAGAACTCCTGGCTTAGACAACAAGAGATACATGTTTGGAAAAAGAGAAAGCAGAAACCTTAGAAGATAAAAGCCATGAGATTCAAGAAGACTTAAGGTGCCCATTGCTCATGCTACTTGAACATTATGAGACTTCAGAGAATAAACAAAACAAAAACGCTGTAGTACTTTGAAGACTAACTGTTATATTTTAATGTGACCTTTAATAGATCAATCCACTTCATCAAACATGGGAGTGAGGCTTCATGGCAAGTCTACTTCTGATGAAATGGACTTGATCTGTGAAAGCTCACATTAAAATATAACAATTAGTCTTCAAAGTGCTACAGTGTTTTGTTTTGTTTATTCTCTGATATGCTTGAAACACAGACTAATACAGCTGCTATTCCAAAAAAATAATTATGAGACTTGTACTGCAAGACTATCTGTGAGAAAGTTTGGAAACTGCTGCTCAAAAAGAATGAAGACTGCAGAAATACAGGTCACCCCCTCCCATATCTGTGGGAGATATATTCAAAGACCTACCACAGATACCTGAAACTGTTGATAACAGAGAACTTCATAGTTTGCATTATACATAGTGTCCTCTGGTGGTCAGCTCTTGTAAAGTGGCTTAGAAATATAAATACAGAGGGTGCCAAAAATGTACAGACATTTTAAGAGATGTTATCTATGTCTTACTTTTTGAAGTTGAATTGAATTATGGTAGTATGACATATACTCAAAAGAATTAATGCTAGCATCACCATGTGACAGGAAGGCTAGAAAAAGAAAATGGCAAAAGCACAGTTGTCATTCAAAGAGCACAAGACCATTTTGAAGTGGTATTTGAAATTTGAGAATGTTGTGGAAGTACAACGACAATGGAAGTGTGAGTTTGCAACATAACCTCCAACATACCTAACAATTGCATTCATTTGTAATAAGTTTAAGATGTATGGCATTGTATTTGATGTGCACTTTGGTCAATGTTCCTCAAGCAGCAGTTCGCCATAACCAGAGGTGTCTGGACACTGATGGTAACCACTTTGAGCACCTCTTGTAATTGCATAACTCAAACGTGACTTGTATTCATCTTTTGTTATTGGGATATATTGACTATTACAATTTTAATTCAGTTTTCTCCTTTCTTAAAATATGTATACATTTTGGCACCCTCTGTATATTAGATATTTTAGGAATTTTACTGAATATTTTAAGCCGCAGATAATTGAACCTCTGGATAGAGGGGGAAGCCTGTAGCACAGCAGAATTCAAAAAGGAGTATAAGGCAGAAATTAGGGAAAAAATAAAATGGGATTAGATGTGAACAGAATGAAAGCGTGGCGCCAAAATGGCCGCCGTGCTCTTTGCGGCCCCCACCCCCACCTGGACTCAGACATCCGGGTGAGTTAGGGGGCGTGGCCACCCCTCTATAAAAGGGGTGGCCACGAGGCAGCCGAGCTGCCATTTTAGAATTGCGATGGAGAGGAGAAGTTTTCTCCGTCGCTGTTTTCTCCTGAGTCTTCGGCTATTGAGCCTTGCAGTTTGTTTCCCGGCTGGGAAAGGAGGATTCAAGTACCCGGAGCCTTTCGGATTGCTAGGCTACCACGGTACTTATACGCTAGGAGTTTGATCCCTGGATAGGGATCCTGCAGCGTCTTTCTTCTCCTAGGGAGACATGGCTCCCAAGCGGAAGGCCCCGGCGCTAAAGCCACGGCCGAGGGGAAGAACTTTTACCGGCCCAGCACCGGATGGGGGCCAGCCTTTGGGTCGGAGGACCAGGGCTGCACCCCCACGGCATGGCGATGTGCCAGCCTTGCCCACTGGTACCAGTGGGGCTGGTCAGGCTACCACTTGGCAGCCGGGTTCCGGCTTGGTAGCTAGTCAGCTACAGGCCGGCCCCTCTGGGGCTTTGGCCCTCGGCCCGCCTTTGCCGGGCATGGGACAGGGCGGCCTGGGGGGGGCCTGGTGCGGGTGTCCAACCCATTGCTCCTCCGACCCCCATGGGCCAGAGTTTTGGGCATGGCCCTATTCTGGCCCTGGCTCTCCTTTTGGGTTGCTTTTTCCTCAACTGACTAGTGGGCCGTCCGGCCCACCCGGCCCACTTTATACTGGGGGCTCTGGGGCAGAGGATGCTCTGTTAGCACAGATGGCAGTGCTGGAAGCATCCTTGGGTATTGCACAGCCTCCTTCGGAGGGGGCGCTACTCTTTTTTCAACAGGGGCCCCTTCGTCGGCCCCGGCTACCTTGCTGGCCGCAACGCTTCAGCGGGCGGCCAACCGGGTCGAGCTGCTTGAGACGGTCCGGCCGGCCCCAGCTGGTGTCTCGTAGCTCCCCGTTCGACCTGATGTCCAGGCTGGGAGCAGTCAGGGGTGGTCCCAGAGCTCGATTCTGGTCACGAGCTCCGACGCCCGCCATGGGCCGGAACCCCCGGTGGTGAGTATCAGGTTCAATTTAGTGCACCAACACCACAGCCCACTTACAGTGGTGGGGTTCAGTGGTCCTGGCCTCGTCAAGTTGATGCGAGCGGGCATCAGTTACCATCCTATCCCAGTATCCCATGGTTTCTAAATGGTCCCTCGTTAAGGGCTGGGGTGTCCGCCCCTGGGGCAGTGCCGAGCATCGCAGGGGCTGTCCAGGTCCTGCTGCGTATGCCCTCTATACAGAATGTGCCAGCGATGGCTTTGCCAACGGCTGGTTATTCCTTGCCCCTGGGTGATCATTTGCCACAGGTCACGAGGGATAAGATCTGGTGAGGGGAGTATGTGGATATATTCTCCCTATTGAACCGTGAGCCCACTGAGGAAGAGAGAGAGGGACAGGACGACAGAGACAAAAAGCTGTCCCGTCATCGTAAGCCACCAAGCACCTGGGCCAACTGGTTGCCGGCATACCTTATATATATGGTGGTATGCCTCGGGGCCCGGCCTGATTGGGCCATCCCGATGGTTCAATCCCTTGATAATATTTACAGGGCGATGGTTGATTTCATGGGCCCATCGTAGTTGGCTTACGATGAGGAATTTGGATGAGGGTGGCCCTACATCCTGAGATGAGGTGGGATGAGCCCTGTCAGCAATTGTTGCTCTTGTACATGACTCCCACGTGACTAGCGCCTGGTGATAGGTACTATTGTGGTCATGCTGTCCAGCGTGCTGCTGCAACACAGGCTCCACGCTAACTGGTGGGGCAGGGGGTTCCAGCCCGCCTGCTGTGTTGGACCTGCTCAACTAGCAACGTGTGTACTAAGCGCCAGTGTCGTTACCGACACGAGTGTCCCCTTTTGTGCTGGCCCCTATGCCGCCTCCGCGTGCCCACGGGTTGGTGGGTTACGGGGCAGAGGTAGGGGTGCACAGGGGGCGATCAGAGCTCCGTCTGACGGAGCTAGTCATGTCAAAGCCCCCCTCCCCAATTAGTGTACTCATGCTGGAGCGATGGCTCTCAGCTTATCCAAGAAGGGATGATGTGAGGTACCTGCTGGAGGGTTTCCAATGGGGCTTTCGTATTCCATTCAGGGGTGTTAGGGGCCCCAAGATGCTACTAATTTAGTTCCCTTGAAAGGTAACGAGGAGGTTGCTGCACTGAGCACAGCTAAGGAAGTTGAGGCTATGCGAGTAGCGGGCCCCTTCTTGAAACCACCTTTCCTAATTTGACGGTCTCCCCTCTGGGGCTAGTACCGAAGTAGAACCAGGGTGAATGTCATCTAATCCTCCATTTAGCTTACCCTGCGGGTTCTTCGGTCAGTGATGCCATTCCTGATGACCTTTTTCAGTCAGGTAAACGTTGTTTGTTCAGCCCCTACGAGTGGTACGCTCATGCGGTCCCGGTGCTTTCCTGGCACAGTGTGATATGCACTCGGCTTTCTGATTACTGCCAGTGCACCCAAGGGATTTTGAGCTATTGGGTTTTAGGTTCCAAGGGGAATTTTACTTAGATAAGGCCATGCCTTTTGACTGCTCTATTTCATGTCCGGCATTCGAACGATTCGGTACTTTCATTCAGTGGGCCTTTGCTCGCAAGTCGGGGTCCCGGTCTCCAGCCCATTACCTCGATGACTTTTGGTTCGGGGGTGAACGGGGCTCGGACACGTGCATGCGTCTCCTCACTACATTTCAGACACTCATGTGGGAACTGGGTGTCCCCTTAGCGCCTGAAACGACCGAGGGCCCAACTACTAAGCTCACACTTATAGGCATTGGAACTGACTCTGTCACACAGGCATCCGGGTTACCCATGGATAAGGTGGCTCGGATCTCTGCGGCGATTTTGGCATTGATTGCCAAACATAAAGTGTCCCTTCGTGAGCTGCAGCTACTTCATGGCCACCTTAACTTTGCCTGCGGGGTAGTTACACCCGGCAGAGCATTGGCCAGGCGCCTGTGTGACGCCATGGCTGGCCTGTTACATGTCACCGAAGGGTCCGGCTGATCAGGAGCATACGGGCGGACCTTGCGGTCTGGCTCAAATTCCTCCAGGGTTTTAACGGGGTCTCTTCCTGGAGATCAGACCTTATGGTCTGCCCTAGATTTCAAATACAGTCGGATGCCTCCGGCTCCCTGGGTTATGGGGGTTTACTCTGAGGGTAGGTGGACTTACGGCCGAGGGCTTGGCATGGATCGCCTCCGCGATCTTACCTTCCTTGATTTTCTTCCCAATTTGGGGAGCACTGATGCTATGGGGCGACGAGTGGGCCAACTCAGTGGTCCATTTTTGGTGTGACAATGCGGCAGTGGTGCACATTGTCAACACCCAGATATGCAAATCCCCCAGGGTCATGGCATTGGTTTGTCATTTCTTTTTGAGAAGCCTATGCCTAAATGTGCTGTTCAGGGCCAGACATGTTCCCAGTATTAATAACGATATTGCTGCTGCTTTATCCCGCCTGCAGATCCCCCGGTTCCGTGCCTTGCTCCGGAAACAGAGGAATTCCACTCGCCACTCCCGGCTGATATTTGGACGTTTGGCGAGGAGAGGTGAACCGGGCATGTCATTGGCACCTCGCATGCGTAAGGCGTATCAACATGCTTTCATGTGATTTAGCACTTTTTGCGAGTAACTACAGTTACCTCAAGTCTGGTCAATATCAGTGGACCAGGTTTTACAATGCATGTTTATCTTCGCAGTCAGGGTTTGGGCCCCCGTATTATAGCCTCAGGCTTTTGGCACTGGCATTTATGGCCGACGTGGGGGGGTTTCAATGACTGCGTGAGTTACTTCCGCATGCGTCGTGTTTTGGAGGGGTAGACACGTGAACGTATCCGCCGCCCGGACACGCGTCACCCAGTTCGCCAGAGTTTCTGACCCACCTTGCACGAGGCTGGCATGACTTATGTTCGGATAGGTGTGAAGTGGCTCTGGGTCACGCAGCTACCACGGTAGCCTTTTTTGGAGCGCTCCGCATCAGTGAGTAGGTGCCAGAGTTGGTACCATTGTGTAAGGAGGATGTGTCTCGTAGGGGCACTGGAACTCGACGATGTCTATGTCACACATGAGTGGGCTCAATTGGGGATGCGGCCCTCAAAGGTTGTTCAGCACGGCATAGGCAGTGGAGTTAGACTGCTACGAAGTTTCATTGGAGACTTCTGTCCAATTGGTGCCCTACATGAATTTTCGGCAGTGCCTGCTGCGCGCCCCAGCCTGTTTTTCTGCCACCAGGATGGGTCTACCCTTACCAAAATAAAGTTACTGAGGGTGACCAGTGCCGCGCTTTGCGGTGTGGGGCCCGTTTTGGCACCCATTTATTTAGGATAGGCGTCGCGTTGATCACGGCTACGTTTGGGGTACTCGGAGGCGGATATATGTGTATGCGTAATTTCTTATATGTACGTCCCCTCACTGTATGAGTACCTAGTTATGCCCTTCACCTCTTCTCGTCTTTTACAGATCCTGTGTGTCTCTGCACACCGGTGGCAGTGGGGCTGGTGGGCCGCAGCTATGTACACTGGGCAGCAGTATATGCTGCGGCGACAGAGAGTGGACCCCGACTTGGGCTCTGTGCATCCGCACGTATGCGATGGTATGGTATGCGTGGCAAAAGGGGGAGGGAACTGTGGCCATTCCTGATGTCCGTCAGGGATGCTGGACCGCCCGATGTTCTTATTGGGCACCTCGGCGGCAATGATCTTATACGGATCACTGCTATTCCTAAACTGTCGAGGGGCCGTGACCTGGCGTTTTATATCATGTATGGCTTACACACGGTCGCTATAGTCTAACATCGTGCCGAGACGCCAATTTAGGGGAGACGTGGATCTCCGTGGTTCGGACTGTTCCGGCAGTCAGTGCACAGGGCTCTTGCTCGGTCCCTTGCTGAGCATGGCTGGGAGACAGCCATTGGAAACCTGCGGATAGGCTTACAAAAATTTTGCTGGTAGGCAGGAGATGGGGTCCACCTGTCGGCTGGAGGTATGTACCTCTTTCTGGGCGTGGTGCAAACAGGCCTGGCGACCGAGCTGATGGTCTGGGGGGGGCGGTGAGTCACCATGGACGCCTCCCCGTGTGGCAGGTAGCACTGGTAAGGTAAAGATTTATGACCCAGAGGTATCCGGCAGGTTCGCAATTGACTGGCCAACACTTAGACAGGTACAGGGGTAATAGCTTTGGCCGGTCAACGACGAACCAGGCAAGGGGTGATGGCAGGAGCTTAACAGCCTGCATCACCTTGAGATTTAACGGATACACGTCATAGGGTGGGGTCAGTAGATACTTTATTGACTCCGGTCAACAATTTGTTTGTGTCAACAAACAAATTGATACAAATAGTTACATGTAGCCAATTGCCATTGGCATTTTGGGTGGAACCTTACCAGTGTTACTGCGGCCTGCTTGCCTTAAAGAATTACAATTGGATGATTACACCAATTGAAAGTTATAATTCGGACTAGGGCATTATTCAATAAAAGTGGCCCGATGCCTTTATCCATATACCGGTGTCTGAGTCTTTCTTTGGTGGGTGCGCCTGCAATGAAAGCGCGGCGCCAAAATGGCCACCGCGCTCTTTGCGCCCCCCCCCCCCGTATTCAGACATCCGGGTGAGTTAGGGGGCGTGGCCACCCCTCTATAAAAGGGGTGGCCACGAGGCAGCCGAGCTGCCATTTTAGAATTGCGACGGAGAGGAGAAGTTTTTCCCTCCACCCCCTCCCTAGTGAACAGTGTGAATTTTTGGTCGCTTTGGGGCCGGGTGGGAATTTTTGGCCCGAACCTACAATTGGCACCTTGGTTCTGGCTTTTTTGCCCATCCCACACTGTTGCTAGTGTTTGAGCAAAGGGGTTAGTTGACTTTGGTCACTTTGGCGGGTATCACTGGTAAGGTAAAGATTTATGACCCAGAGGTATCTGGCAGGTTCACAATTGACTGGCCAACACTTAGACAGGTACAGGGGTAATAGCTTTGGCCGGTCAACGACGAACCAGGCAAGGGGTGATGGCAGGAGCTTAACAGCCTGCATCACCTTGAGATTTAACGGATACACGTCATAGGGTGGGGTCAGTAGATACTTTATTGACTCCGGTCAACAATTTGCTTGTGTCAACAAACAAATTGATACAAATAGTTACATGTAGCCAATTGCCATTGGCATTTTGGGTGGAACCTTACCAGTGTTACTGCGGCCTGCTTGCCTTAAAGAATTACAATTGGATGATTACACCAATTGAAAGTTATAATTCGGACTAGGGCATTATTCAATAAAAGTGGCCTGATGCCTTTATCCATATACCGGTGTCTGAGTCTTTCTTTGGTGGGTGCGCCTGCAAAGTACAAAAGATGCAGAGGCAAAAATGATTCACATTCATTTTAAATCACCAACTAAATCTTTACTTACAGCTTTGTGATTTTCTTCACTGCAACTATCTCAGACAAGTGACATGAGTCAAACAGTAGTTGGTGGGCAACAATATCACTTGGCTCTTCCAGCAACACAAGAGGCAACTGTACACATGGACATCACCAGATGGCCAACATCAAAACCAGATTGATTACATACTCTGCAGCCAAAGATGGAGAACCTCCATACAGTCAGCAAAAATGAGACCTGGAGCAGACTGTGGCTCAGATTACAACCTACTCATCACAAAATTCAGGCTTAGACTAAATAAAATGGGGAAAACAATTAGGCCAGACAGGTATGACCTAGACAACATCCCTAAGGAATACACAGCGGCGGTGTGGAACCGATTTAATGGCTTGGACCTGATAGACAGAGTGCCAGAAGAATTATGGACAGAGATGCAGGACATCATACAGGAGGCAGCAAGGAAACCCATATCAAAAGAAAAGAAGTGTAAGAAAGCAAAGTGGTTGTCTGATGAGGCTCTTAATATAGCAGAGGGAAGAAGGAATGCAAAAGGCAAAGGAGAAAGGAAAAATACAATCACTTGAATCCAGAATTTCAGAGAAAAGCAAGGAGAGATAAGGAAACCTACCTAAATGAACAGTGCAAAGAAATAGAGGAAAATAACACAAGAGGCAGGACTAAAGATCTTTTCAATAAAACTGGGGAAATCAAGGGAATATTTAAAGCAAAAATGGCCATGCTAAGGGACAAAGATGGGAAGGAGTTATCTGATGCAGAAGATATTAAGAAAAGTTGGCAAGAGTACACAGAGGAACTCTACAAAAAGGACCTCAACACCCATGATAATCACAATGATGAGAACATTGAACTTGAACCAGACATCCTAGAGAGTGAAGTCAGAAAGGCCCTAAAAAGCACTGCAAACAACAAAGCCAGTAGAGATGATGGTATCCCAGTTGAATTTTTCAAAGCCCTAAAATATGATGGAATCAAATTATTGCATTCTATATGCCAGCAGATTTGGAAAACAAAACAGTAGCCACAGGATTGGAAAAGATCAGTATATGTTCCAATCCCAAAAAAAGGGTAATGCCAAAGAATGTTCAAATTATCGAACAATTGCGCTCAACCTACAGGCTAGAAAGGTGATGCTCAAGATAATACAGGACAGGCTTCAGCAGCACGTGGAGAGAGAATTACCAGAAGTGCAGGTGGGTACAGAAGAGGCAGGAGGACTAGAGATCACATTGCCAACATACGTTGAATCATGGAAAAAGCAAAGGAATATCAGAAACAAGTCTACTTCTATTTTATTGACTACACCAAGGTCTTTGACTGCGTGGACCACAACAAAATGTGGCAAGTAATTAAAGATATGGGAATATTTTTAATATAAGAACACCTTATATGCCTCATGAGAAATCTGTACATGAGTCAAGAAGCAACAGCTAAGACAGAATACGGAATGACAGAGTGGTTCGGAATAGGAAAAGGAGTGAGACAAGGCTGTATTTTGTCACCCTGCTTATTCAACTTATACACAGAGCACATAATGTGCAATGCAGGGATGGGGGAATCACAATATCAGATCAAAATTGCTGGGAGAAACATCAACAATTTGAGATATGCAGATGATACCACTCTAATGGCAGAAAGTGAGGAAGACCTAAAGAAGCTCCTGATTAGGCTGAAAGAAGAGAGTGCAAAAGCTGGCTTGAGACTCAATATCAAGAAAACCAAGATAATGGCAACAGGCCCTATTAGACCCTGGAAAATAGATGGGGAAGAAGTAGAAGCAGTGACAGAGTTTACTTTCTTAGGATCTAAGATCACTGCAGATCGTGATTGCAGCCATGAAATAAAAAAGTGACTGATTCTTGGGAGACAAGCGATGAGAAACCTGAGAAACATAGTGAAAAGTAGAGACATCACATTGCAAACAAAAATTCATATAGTCAAAGCAATGGTATTCCCGGTAGTAATGTATGGCTGTGAGAGCTGGACCATTAGGAAAGCTGAATGCAGAAGAATAGACGCCTTTGAAATGTGGTGTTGAAGGAGAGTTTTGAGAGTCCCCTGGACAGCGAGAACAAACAGGTCAATCTTAGAAGAAATCAACCCTGACTGCTCCTTAGAAGGTCAAATAGTAAAGATGAAGCTGAAGTACTTTGGACATCTATTGAGAAGAGAGGATTCACTTGAGAAAGCCTTGATGCTGGGAAAGGTGGAGGGCAAAAGAATAAGGGGGCGGCCAAAGATGAGATGGCTAGGTGGTATTGTAGACACAATGGGCACAGAGCTGGACAGGTTGAGCAGGATGGTGGAGGACAGAGGTGCCTGGAGGACAATGATCCATAGGGTCGCAAAGGGTCAGAATTGACTGTGTGACTGAACAACAACAACAACATTGGTAGTTGAATATTTCAGATTCATCTTACAGCACTTGCCTCAAATTTTTTCTCTTTCTTCTTTAAAGATGTGACACCCCACACCTGTAGATTAATTGGCATCACAGCAAGGATGGAGTCTGATATTCCTAGCCATGCTTGCATCTCCTAAAGGTAAAGGTAAAGGTTTCCCTTGCTCGAAAGCCAGTCGTATCCGACTCTAGGGTGCAGTGCTCATCTCTGTTTCTAAGCCGAAGAGCCAGCGCTGTCTGCTTCTGCAGACGTTTCCGTGATCATGTGGCAGGCATGACTAGACACCGGAGCGCACGGAACGCTGTTACCTTCCCACCGAAGTGGTCCCTATTTATCTACTTGCAATTTCTTGCTTTCGAACTGCTAGGTTGGCAGGAGCTAGGATGAAGACGGGAGCTCATTTCCGTCCGGCAGTACTCGGGAATCAAACTGCTGACCTTCCGCTTCCCAGTCAGCGTCTTAGCAACTTGAGCCACTGCAGTACCCTACTAATCAATTGCATCTCCTACTAATTCATTAAATGGATGGAAAAGACAGTTATATTCCCAGATTTATTAATGAGAACCGGCTGGACCTAGGGCAAACCACCTGACCTTTGTGGTGGCGTTAAGCCTTTAGAAAAGACACATTAACACAGTACTTCCCAAGTGAGGTTTAATTAGACATTGTTAGTGAGGCACTTCAATCCACCTGTTCAGAAGGATCTCCCTCAGTCATGGTGCTAAATGTCTTACTTTACATATCATCATGCTTGATCTACTTAATCATTCATTTAAATATTTAATGTTTTTAAAAGTTTAAAATAACATTTGTAAGGATGTCCGCATGTATTAGTAGACCAGCCTTTTTAGCACTGGAAACATTTTTAATCTTAGTCTTCATTGCTTTTCTTGTTAATTAACTTAGCAAAATTTATTTATTTGCTTGCTTGCTTGCTTGCGTGCTTGTTTGTTCGGCTGAATATGAAAGCCTTTCTCTGTTGTTCCCTCTCATACATTTGCAATCACATGAAGAAGGAGTCTTAGATCATACATGCATGTCTTGCCACCAGCTTGGTTGCATTCCTTCAGTCCTGTGATGGTGAACCTTGGCACTCCAGCTGTTCTTGGACTTCAATTTCCAGAAGCACAAGCCCTGTGATTCCACACCAATGGATTTACTGCATTTATACCTTAGTCCATCCCCACTGCCTTCCATTGGGTTGAACAACAAAGATCTAAAGAGGAAATCCTATTTGCATAGATTCCATGTACACTGTTAAGATATGTTTGCACCCCATTGTTGCTTCAGTTTGATATCGTCATGGATCCATCTTAAGCAATACCATAATTTTAATATTCTTTGTACTACTACTTGGTTGAATGAATGAATCCCCAAAAATATATACTTACCTGGTTACTTGGTTGATTCATACTTCACATGTCTAATTTAACATAGCGGATCGAAGCATCATCTCCCACAATAATATATATGGTAATATATTATATTTAGAATTCTCTTCCAGAGAGCACTTGCCTAATCCCCTGAACCATCAATATGGCTAGACTATAGAGTTAAATCAATTTAATCCTCAATCCTTTTTTCCCCCTCAGGATACCTTGCTAATGTTCTAAATATGTCACCAAACTACAAATCCCATAATTCTTCAGAATAAAACAAGATAAAAGTCAGGGCAGTTATAGCACCACCAGAGTGACATATCTGCATAATACAGACACATCTTTTAAACTCTGATCACTAAGGATTTTAAATTAAGCAGGGATACTGCATGAATAATGTGTGCTCTTCAATATAGATCTTCTTTGGAGGGGAACAGAAGATCACCAAACGATATGGGGTCCAAAAGTGAAGTCCTACCCTCTCCATCCCCGCGACTGCAAACATTTGACAGAGAATACCCAAATAGCTCTTAAAATAATCCCCAAAAGGTGGACCTTCAGATATTCTTGGACTACAGCTGCCAGAATCTTTGGTCACTGGATGTAGTGGCTAAAATTTCTGGCAGTTATGGTCCATAAACAGCTGGGGCCTCAAGGTTGAGTTTTCAGTTGTTCAGAACATTCTGTGCTTTACTTCTATACAGTTTTGGAACTGAGAAATCATTTTCTAACTGAATGCTACTGTTTTTTGTTGTTCCTTATCACCACTGTTGTAATAAATGGGCAGAAGGAAGCAATGCACATCCTTTATTATGGGGAATATACATAGATTTCTGGAACAGAAAATCTTTACTATGTATTTTTATTGTTATTTATACATCAAGGACACACACAAAAGCTGTTAGCTCCTCAAATAGCAAGTGTCAAGGTACTACGTATCCACCCAGTTGGTAAAATAAGTCAGTTAATTTGGCAGGTAAGTATTAAGTAATCATGTTGTCAGAACAAGGCAAGTGGCTAAGAGACAAAGACAAAGAAAAATGGAAAAATTATAAAGGAAGAGAGAAACAGGAAAGAGCTGAAAAGAATGGAGTATAGATTAGAGTTTTTGTTCTCTGATTCAGTGATCTGCTGCTTATCTAATTACTCTGGCACTGATTAAAGTCTTCTTTAGTATATTTTGTAGTATCAGGGAGCCTAGCACCTTCTTGGCAAAATGGCCAATTTCCAGGATAAATACCATATGTTGCCAAATTCACCCTTGGTATATTTTCCACCATAGATACAAAAGCCAAATCTTCCAATACAGACAAGCTCCAAATATTCTTTATTTAACAATGGCAAGAATTATATTGGGTTTGTACAGTATAAAACCAAAACCATGAAACTTGCATACAAAACTGGTCATAAACTCAGTTGCACACAGAGATGTGTGACAGATAGAAACATGCAAAACCTGCTTGTGTGATTCCCTTTACAGATGCTATTTTTTGCAATAGGATTCTGTCTCAACATATGCCAATATCTCACAACTAGCACAAGGACACCAGCTTCTCCCACCGCTGCACTGTCAGGGGTGGAGAGAAACCATGGGAAGTGAATGTCCTTCCTGTCCCGTGTCTCTTTCTACAGTTGCCCCACAGTATGGGATTCCCTCCATTGAGAATTGCACTGGCTTCTTCCTTCCCTTTCCTTCTCCTGAAGGTGACAACATACCTTATTAGAGAGTCTTTTGGGGAACAGGAGGCAGTTGCAATGGGGAGGATTTTTAAAATACATCATTTTAAAATATTGTTTTAAATATGCATATATTACCATTTTTAATCTGATTTAAGATATGATCAGATGACCACAAAGCCACACGCCTGATCACACCAGAAAGCATTGCTTTAAAGGGCACGATCTCCCCTAAAGCAAACCTTCCATCTACAGAGGAATTACTCCAGCCTGAGCCCAAAAGTAGAAGTCCTACAAGTGGATCAAATAGTTTATGGTCAGATCAGAGCACATTTCCCTGTGCATCATGTTATCACCACGGGGAAAAATTGTAGCAGACCACTTTATAAATGCACCAGTTTGCAATCTGTTTCCTAGCCTACATGTCCAGGCCATTGATTTGTTTTAACCAGTTGTTGGTTTTAAAATTTTTATATGCCACCTTGGGTTTGCACTAGAGGAAAAAGCTAGGACAAAATACTGGGCAAACAATGAGTTTGCTACTGAGAATAACACATGTGATTTACGTCATATCGAGTGTGCTAATTCCAAATCTGAACTCAGAATTTGCATACAGATTTGAAGGCGTGCTATAGCTATTCAAATGGTTGGTAATGGGGTAATGTGTTTTTACATGGGAACATTATAAAAGTTACAGCTCCCTCTATGCCTGCTGCCACCTCAGCTGAATCACATCTCCTAGTGGCATGCATGTTCCACCTGAGGCTGGGCATATCTGGCCAAGTCAATGAGCTGACAACAGAAATAGATATATAAGGCGAGATGGACCAAGGGCTTGCCTCTAGTGTGAAACCATCTTATTGGATAGTACAGCTAGGCGATAGTTAGTCTATTTTGAGCTAAAGATGAGTAGGCACAGCTGTGTTAATAAACTGGACAATTTTGCTACAAATATACCCCACGTAATCAACACAAGAACCTAACCAAGAGAGTGAGATTTGCTACCTTAAGATCCTGACATCCTAGGCAGAATCAGACTTCAGATTTGGATTCAGCACACTTGTTTTAGTATAAGACACATGGATTAGATCAAGTAGCAGACAGTATTTATTAGTTTATGATGCAGTGAAATAAATCAAATAAATAAATGGTTGTTGAAGATCAAGGTAATTTTAAGAAGGGCTTTTTGTGGTGGGAACTGCATCCTGCAACCCTATTTCTAGAACATTAGAAGGAGACTACATCCATTCCTCCTGCAGAAGCTCTGGCCTATGGGACTCTTTGGCATTCACGCTAGCAGAGCATGGCAGGCTAACACTGAGTTTATGAGTATAGCCCAGAATTTGGTAAATAAGTAAAAACAGGAAACACATGTTTATTGCTTCAAGAAATATATTCAAGAACTGTAGGGAGCAAAGAACTGAAAGTTTAATTACAGAGATTCTAATGCCAGCTTTCATACATAGGAATACGCTGGTAGCTATTACAGCACAGCCCTCTGTGCTATCTCTCTCTAACAAAGGAGAGAAAGAACTAACCTCAGTTCTAAGAGGAAGGAAGGGCTCTGAGTGTAGTAATTGACATATCAACAAGTGGTTAGTCAGAAAAGGCAATGGAGGAGAAAGAGCTTAAGATCCTCTGGCTTCCTATCTACTTTCAGATTATTTGTTATATCTGTTGGCAGTTCTACTTTCAACATGGCAAGTGTTGTTATATAAAAAAGAGTAATTTGTAGACTGGTGTGGCCAGAAATATAATGTCAAGCTGTCAAAGTAAAAACAGAGAGGCAACCATTAAAAAATCTCTCTCAATCTATTTACAGTGCCATTATTGGGGAAAGAGGGGACATAATGATACACTGTACTGTTGCAACTGCACTCTCTCTGTCCTTGAAGAAGATTCTGCACATAAACAGAAGTATACCATATATTGGTTACCAATGTTATATTGTGATGATCGGGTGTACTTATGGACAGGGTGACATTCACTATGAATAATATAAAAGTTCTATAGTTGGGAGGGGGGTGTTTCCAGGCACCTGTATTTATATTTAGATTACACTGTTTGGGAGCAGTCCCTTCAATACCACTCAGTTCTTTACCCCAAATTCTACATAGTCCTGCAGCTGACTCACCACAGTCTGTGTTGTTTAAATAGGATTTGAAACCTGTCATTGTTGCGATTTTTACACCAGAACCCTCCATATGCTTTTGAAAACTCCCAGTAGCCTTCACTACTGGCTATATTGGCTGAGGCGGATAGGAGCTTGTCCAATACAGGCCACATGACCCCCAGCCTTGTTCTAACACCATTCCTGTCATCTCTTTCATGTGCAAACCCATTCTTAAAAGTTTGGCTAACTTCCTCAATTACTATAGCAGAACTCTTTCATTCATTCCTGAGTTTCATTCATATTGCCAGTTGGGGAAGAAAGTCACTGTAGCAGGTGACACCAACATTTGCTCTGTTCCTATTCTATCAAGAAGAACTTCAAGAAAACCCATCATGATTTAATCACCACCTTGCTCCTTAGCTTTCAAAATGGTAATACTTATTCTGATCATATTAAAAATCCAGAAGAATTTTGTTTGTGCCACATTTGCTCATGAATTTCCCACATTTTAACTTCCTGGGTCATAACATGGATTCAAATAACTCCTCAGTTCTATTATTGTTGAGTCCGGAACAAGAAGTACTGTAACCAGCAGGATCGGGTTAAACTCAGTGATTCTTTATTCAGCTCATACTTCGGACTGGGCACTATGTACATGGGTGGCCTCTATAGATACAGTGGTTTGACCATTACAAAACAAGATACATTTAGGCGGGCTTCCGGAGGACAAGCAAAGTTCAACATTTCCCACTTTGACATGTATCTGAATTTCGCGCCTTTAGAAAAGGTGTACTTCTGTTCTTCCGTCTTGGTGCGGTTTGACTTTTGAAACAGAATTAAACTTTGGACACAACAATTATCCTTTCTGCAGCTTAGTCTGCCTAATTTGTTTTTTTAAAGAAGCTTTCTGGTCTCCCGCCGCCACTGCCCTTTCTTTTACACTTTCCAGCCACTGTGCTGCCTAGAAAATACTGTACAGTGTCTGTGCTGCACATTCAAAAAGCATCTGAAAATGCCTGGGAAATAGGAATCCCCCATACTGGGCAATCCCTTCCTATGTAAATTTTCTTTAATTCTTTAGAGAACGAAAGAGCTGCCTCATGGACCAATGGAAGGAAGTCATCTTATTTTCTCTACAGAGTTCCTGTGATGCTAGGAGAGACTGTAAACAATCAGGCTGACCTCCCCTATCAATATGTTCTGGCAACAATTTCCCACCATCTCCAGGTCATTTTCAACAAATGCAGCAAATCATCTGCTTTCATGCTGGCACAAGAGGCTTCTTCTTCTTATATCTTCTCTTTTTCTTTTCTTACCAAAGGAGGGGCAACGTCATTTGGTAACATTTTTCAGCCATTTTTTCCTCTTTTTATCACGTAAAAGGGGCAAGGTAAAAGGTGGTGGCTTTTTAAAATTCGGTAAAAGCATTGGATGTTCTTGTTGTTTTCTAAAGAACAAAATATATTTAAAGTCAGTAGATAGCAACTGGAAAGGAGAAGCAAGTCAAAAGCATTTAACTCTTATATGACCATGGCAAGTATAGAAAGATGCCAAGCCATCTCACTCAACTGTGACTAGCAAAGGTTCTTCTAGGTTTCAGATAAGGATCTTCTACCAGGAGATGCTGGAAACTATTGTCAAGATTCAATGTGGGATGACATCTTTTTATGTTAATTACCTGTTAATTTAGTAGCAAATGGTGAGCCACTGTGTGAGACAGAATGCTGGACTGGATGGGCTGTGGCCTGTTCCAGCAAGGCTGTTCTTATGTTTTTAAGAGATTTGATCAGATTCTTTGGATTATCTCCTAATTCAGTAGACTTGCTATATTAATATATTTATATATATTATTTTATTTTATTTTAAGGTGCACGTAAATAAGGGTGAAAGGATTTCCTATAACACCACTTCAACGTTGGCATCAATTTGTTAAAGCATATATCTTTTACGCAAGTTATGCTTCCAAATAACCTGTCAGAGGCGAAAACACTCATTACCACTTTAGGCCTGTTCTGATAATAGTGAAAGATTTTCTTCTTTGAGGCTATAACAAGTGAAAAGGCTGACACATTTCATGATGCTTCATTGGCAGAAAACCCTTGTCTGAAGCAGCTTAGTATCCCATCTACTAGAGCTTATTGCTTCTTTTTTAACTCGCCTCTTTCAGTCCAAGATATGTATTTATAACCACTACAGTCAGTCTTGAAATAAGTACATCGTGTACGGCTACTGTGTGTTACCAGTCAAGCGGAGGAAGAGGGGGGAAAAACAAGAGCTATAGAAGGTATGAGCTACAGAAGATTCTTGACAATCCAAACAGGGAATTGTTTCATAATGGTAAAAATGGAGCGCACAGGCATTGACAGCCGTTTTGTTCAGCAACAGCTCCACTCCATTAAAGCATTTTCTTATTATTTATTTTCTTTCCTCTTGCCTGACATTTATGGTCTCATTTTCTTTGAGGTTTTTACACGGGATCATCCAACGGTGAGATGATTTCATCTATAGAAATCAAACAGCATATGATCATTTTATTGTTCAATGCCAAGCATAAATGGAAGATACACATTTGATAAGAAAATTTGTTTTCTCTTGTTTGAAAAATTGTGAATATTCTTCATAAAATAATCAATGTGATAGAAACGTTATTAAACAAAAGAAAACTTTTTAAAAAAAAGGGTTTATAGGAATCCTGAACCTAGAAAGCTTTATTTTCCTCTACATTGAATTCTAGCTCTAAAGTCTCTGTGATTAGTTTTTAGACTGATGCTGCAGCCACCATGGTCAACTGTCAAGGACTCCAAAGCATCTGACACCCAAAGCATCTGGTAGGCAAAAGATTAAGAATCATTAATCTATGACATATTTTTCCAGCCTCTATTCAGTTTATCTGGCAAAATCCCACCAAACAACTGTCTGTCGGTAATCTCTAACCTGCCTGTCAGTAATTTCTGTAAATAATCTCACAAATAATAATCTCAGGAATCTCAGGTAATCTCAGAAATTAACTGTTGGAAATCTCAGGAATAACATTAAAGTAGGATATAGCTGAGAAACTCTACCTTCCCTATGTCATTTGGAGGACCCTGAATAGGCTGTAGGTTGGAGTGCCTAAATGCAAGACCAACATGCTCAAGTAAGGTCTGTTGGCGGTCAAAACACTGTCTGAATCTGGAGAGATACAGAATCTGGCTCATTTGCTGGTCTGACAATTATTACCAGAAAAATGTACTGATGAGGATTTAATTTTGGCCAACAACAAAGCCAAGAAGGTGACTTCATTTTGGCAGTTTAAAGTTTGATGGACATGAAAGAAGAATCTCTAACCTATAAATTGGTTTTGTCTTCCAGTTATATCATTCTTCCTATTTCTAATTGCATGACAATGAAATCATACATAGCCCTAGATATCAATATGCCTGCCTTCCTCAGCACAGCAGCTTCCTGACATGTAGGATTCAACTTCAATCTATCCCAAGGGATTTTAGGAATCCAACATGTCTAGAAGTAGCTTGAACTGTTTACACAGGCATAATAGACCATTCTTTGGGATGTTTGGGGGGGAGGATAGGCAATGTGCATCTCCTGGGCCATACACTGCTCCAAGAGCCCCTATGTGGAAATCCAGTAGTTCACACAACCCAAAAATATGAGGGATTGCCCATTGTTAATTCCTAGCCTAGAAACCAGTTTTGTCTTCTCCCCTAATAAAATTCAAGAGGAGTGTGAGGAATTGCAGGCGCACCCCCCCAATAACGGACACAGACAACATTGAAAGTGGATAACAGCAAAGGGCCACATTTATTGATTCAATGCCCTAGTCCGAATTATAAATTTGTATTGGTAAAACGACCAATCATAATTCCTAAGGCAAGCAGGCCGAAGTAACACTGGTAAGGTACCACCCCAAAATTGCCAACGGCAATTGGTTACAATGTATCAAATTGTATCAATTTGTTTGTTAACAACAAACAAATTGTTGACCGTAGTCAATAACTAACTCATGACCCCACCCTCTGACGCGTATCCGAGAAATCACAGGGGTGATGCATGCTGGTTAGCAATCATCATCACCCCATCGCCTGATTCGTCGTTGACCGGACAACGTTTAACTACTTTATTCCTGTCTAGTGTTGTCCAGTCAATTGCGAACCTGCCGGATACTTGTGGGTCATACTGTTTACCTTACCAGTGCTACCCGCCCATGTGACCAAAGTCAACAGTAGGAACGAAGAAAGACCCCTATATCAAACCATAGCAACAGTGTGGGATGGGCAAAAAAGCCAGGACCCGAAGCCAATGTGGGTCCCAACCAAAAATTCCCACCCGGCCCCGAAGCGACCATGATCACACTGTTAACTAGGGAGGGGGTGGAGGGAAAAACTTCTCCGCTCCGTCGCTGAGGCAAAATGGCAGCGCGGCTGCCTCGTGGCCACCCCTTTTATAAGGGAGCTGGCCACGCCCCTAACTACCCGGATTCTCTGTCCTGTGGGGGGGGGCCCGCAAAGTGCGCGGCGGCCATTTTGGCGCCGCGCTTGCATTGCAGGCGCACCCCCCCCAATAACGGACACAGACAACATTGAAAGTGGATAACAGCAAAGGGCCACATTTATTGATTCAATGCCCTAGTCCGAATTATAAATTTGTATTGGTAAAACGACCAATCATAATTCCTAAGGCAAGCAGGCCGAAGTAACACTGGTAAGATACCACCCCAAAATTGCCAACGGCAATTGGTTACAATGTATCAAATTGTATCAATTTGTTTGTTAACAACAAACAAATTGTTGACCGTAGTCAATAACTAACTCATGACCCCACCCTCTGACGCGTATCCGAGAAATCACAGGGGTGATGCATGCTGGTTAGCAATCATCATCACCCCATCGCCTGATTCGTCGTTGACCGGACAACGTTTAACTACTTTATTCCTGTCTAGTGTTGTCCAGTCAATTGCGAACCTGCCGGATACTTGTGGGTCATACTGTTTACCTTACCAGTGCTACCCGCCACACGGAGGGGCTTCACAGAAGACCTGACGCCCCCCCCCAGACCGTCAGCTCGGTCAACAGGCCTGCTCGCCAGTCACCCAACAGGAGGTCCATACCTCCTCGCGACAGATGGACCCCATCCCCTGCATACAAGTCACAATTTGGTAGACTAATATCGGGGTGATGACTAACCCGTCCCCAAGCCCTGGTGGTGAGAAACCGCGCCACTGCCTTATTGACCGCGCGCCTAGCTCGGTCAAGGGCCAGGAGGTTAACGCCCCCTCTGTAAGAGTGGCGCGGAACAATGTCCGACCAAACCAGGGCTGTGGCAGGCCAGACATAATGCAAGTAGGCGAGGTCCTCGCAAATCGCATGCTTGAGCGATAAGCCGGTGACCTGGCCCAAATCATTGCCCCCCAAGTGGATGATCAGAATGTCAGGCGGGTCAGCCCCCAGGCCAGAAAAAAGGAAAGGCCGCAGCTCCCGCCATAACATCCCAGGCTTACCGTGCCATGAGAGACTGGCGTGGTCACCCAGTCCCAGTCGGGGTCCCCACTCTGTCGCCGCAGCGTAACGCGCTGCCCTGAGCACATAGCTGTGGCCCACCAGCCATACTGTCACCGGTGTAATACGACACCCAGGGTCTGTAAGAAAATTGAGAAAAAGGAAGGTAAGGTGACTGGATTGGTACTCATGGCGGGAGTGGGCGCACGTAAAACTGAAAACATTGTGAGCCCCACCTCCCCCTGCTACGTATGTCAGCCCCAGAGTACCCAAAAGCAGCCGTTGTAGAGGCTGCGCCAATACGGAACGAATGTGTGCCAGAACGGGCACCCGGTAGTCCCACCCTGGTGAGGGCTCTGGCAGTCACCTTCCAAAACTGAAATTTAGTAAGGGGAGACCCATCTTGGTGACAGAAAAACGGGCCGTGGTGCATGCCACGCAGTGCCAGGTATTCCTGTAGGGCACCAACCGGACAGATGTCTGCCAAAGAACACCGTAGCAGTCTTACTCCACTGCCTACGCCATGCTGATCTGTTTTAGAGGAGCGAATCCTCAACTGGGCCCAGTCTTTGGCAACATATACATCTCCGCGTTCCAGTGCCCTACCACTTGCATCCGCCTTAGACAGCATCACGAGTTCGCTGATGCGGAGCGCTCCAAAAAATGCCACCGTTGTGGCTGCATGCGATTGGGCTGCCTCATAATGATCAAAACAGAGGCCTGGCCAGCCCCGGGCCAACTGGGTAAGAACCCCTGGGGAAATAGGGTGCCGGTCGTCCGGGCAACGCCCGCGCTCGCGCACCCACCCCTCCAAAACGTGTCTCACACGGAAGTCAGAGGTGGTATCCACATGACCCCCTACTTTGGCCATAAAAGCCAACGCCTAGAGCTTGGATGCTATGGTGCGAGGTGCAAGGCCCTGTGCATGCAGGTGAACCATGAACCGCAGAACATGGTCCACCGGGATGGGCCAGGTCTCTGGCCATTGAAATCGAGTAGCAAAAGCCCTATACAAATTGAATGCTTGTTGATACGCCTTACGCGTGCGTGGCGCTAGTGACAGGCCAATCGCCCGGTTCACCTCTCCTTGCCAATAGTCCACATCTCGTCCGGGAGTGGCGAGGGAAATTCCTCCGCATCCGGGGCCAAGGCGCGGAACCGGGAGATCTGCAGGCGGGACAAAGCGTCAGCAATATCGTTATTAACCCCTGGGACATGCCTGGCCCTGAACAAGACGTTGAGGCGCAGGCAGCGCAGCACAAAATGGCGCACTAGGTCCATGACCCTGGGCGATTTAGAAGTCTGTGCATTGACAATGTGCACCACGGCAGCATTGTCGCACCAGAAATGCACCACCGAATTAGCCCACTGTTCGCCCCATAGCATCAAAGCCCCCAGAATGGGAAAAAATTCCAGGTATGTGAGATCCCGCAGGCGACCTGTGCCTGCCCATGCCGGTGGCCACCCACCATAGGCCCACTTCCCATTGAAGTACATCCCATAACCCAGGGATCCTGAGGCATCAGACTGGATCTGAAAATTGGGGGATGCCAGGAGGTCAGACCTCCAAAATGAGACCCCATTAAACTCCCTCAGGAATTGCAACCAGACAAACATGTCTGCCCTGATACCCCGGGTAAGCCTGACTCTGTGGTGGGGCCTGGATAACCCTGCCATGGCGTCACATAAGCGCCGGGCAAAAGCCCTGCCCGGTGCGACCACCCTGCAGGCAAAATTGAGGTGCCCGTGTAGCACCTGCAGCTCCCTCAGGGATGCCTTACGCTTGGCCAGCAATTCCGAGATAAGGGTCACTATCCTAGACACCTTATCACCCGGTAACCTAGAAGCCTGTACTACGGTATCAATCTCAACCCCCAGGAATACTAGTTTGGTCGACGGGCCCTCGGTCTTTTCGGGCGCTAAAGGGACACCCAGTTCCTGCATTAGCGTCTGAAATGTATTGAGGAGACGTGCACACGTGTCCCAGCCCCGTTCACCCCCGAATAAAAAGTCATCCAGGTAATGGGCTACAGACCGGGACCCTGACCTGCGGACGAAAGCCCACTCTAGGAAGGTACTAAAACGCTCGAAAGCCGAGCATGATATAGAGCAGCCAAAAGGCATGGCCTTATCAAAATAATACTCCCCTTTAAATTTAAAACCCAGCAATTCAAAGTCGCCCGGGTGCACCGGCAAGAGGCGAAAAGCTGACTTAATGTCGCACTTGGCCAGCAAGGCACCCGGGCCACACGAGCGCACCATGCGCAGCGCATGGTCGAACGATGTGTACCTGACCGAACAAAGGTCATCAGGTATCGCATCGTTGACCGATCGGCCGGCTGGGTAGGACAAATGATGAATAAGGCGAAACTCACCTAGGGACTTTTTAGGAACCAAACCCAATGGTGAAACCTTAAGGTTGGGAAAAGGGGGTACGGGAAAAGGTCCGGCGACCCTGCCCGCGTCTAACTCCTTTTTAATGCTGGCCTCGGCTACCTCCTCCCTTCCTCTGAGGGATAAAAGGTTGGGAGCATCCTGAGGAGATCTATCACCCATAAAAGGGATACGAAATCCCTGCCTAAAACCTTGGATAAGGTACTCCCTGTCCTCCCCCCTTGGGTACGATGCGAGCCAGCGCTCCAGCATGTCCACCTTAATTGGGGAGGGGGCCTTTCGGAGAACTAGTTCCATCCGTGGCAGGCTTGCCAGCCCACTGTCCACCCCTCCCTCTGCCTCGCACCCCCCCAGGCTTGGGACAAGCAGAGGCTGCATGGGGACCAGAACATGTGGGACACTCGTGCTTATACCTGCAGTTCTTCCGACTGCAGGAACCATTGGACGAGAAAGTCCAGCACAGCAGGCGGGCTGGAACCCCCTGCCCCGCCATTTGGCGGGTAACCTGCGCTGGAGCTGCTCGCTGGACCGCATGTCCACAATGGTATCTATCCCCCGGGGCAGGACGTGTGGGTGTCATGTACAAGAGCCACAGTCTCTGGCACGGCTCATCCCATCTCATCTCGGGGTGCAGGGGAATCCTCATACGGAATTCCTCATCATATGCTAGCCATGAGGGGCCCGGGAAATCTACCATCGCCCTGTATATGTTGTCCAAATATTGGACCATGGGAATGGCTAGATCCGGCCGCGCCCTCAAATACACCGCCATGTATATCAAATAAGCGGGGAGCCAGTTAGCCCAGGTACGCGGCGGCTTACGGCGGCGTGCCTGCTCCTTGTCCTTCTCATCCTGACCCTCCCTTTCTTCCTTAGTGGGCTCTCTGTTCAGGAGTGAGAAGATATCCACGTACTCCCCTCGCCATATCTTTTCTCTGGTAGCCTGCGCCAAGTGATCACCCAATGGCAGGGAATACCCTGCCGTCGGCAAAGCCGAAAAGGGGATAGCTGGCCTACCCAAAGGGGCATGAGTTAACCCTGCCACCCCAAGGACATTCCCAGCAGTGTAAGAACCAATGCCCACCCCAGCGGGCATGGTGGCAGTAGTTGTCACCGGGTGGGTCGCCAGCGGCGTAGCCCCTGCACCACCCGCGCGAGGCCAAGGCCACTGAAAGGTCCCCCCCATATTGGGAATGTGTGTGGATGTACTCGTTTGCACCATATACTCACACGCTGCACCCCCGCGGGCCGCCCCCAACGGGGGTTCCGGCCCACTGGGGGCGTCGGAGCTCACGACCGATGTAGAGCTCATCACCGGGGCTTGACCCGCGCCAGGTTGCTGGCTGGGGAGCTGCGAGGCAGTGGCCGGAGGAGCGCCACCCGCCTGCAGCAGCTCGACCCTCCCCGCCGGCCGTGGTCCTGCTGCCGATAGCGCCTCCAAAGGTACCCCAAAAGGGGCACCTGCCTGACTGGCACGAGCCAAAGACTCCTCCAAGGCCGCAATACGGGCCAGCAAGGTGTCTACAGTAACCATGGGCAAAGAGCCGGCCGGCCCACTTGACCCTTGCATGGGTACAGGTCCCTGCACCCCATGGCCCAGATATGGCCATTGGCCAGGGCCGAAGCCCGGTAGGGCTGGTGAGGAGACCTGCCAAGGCGGGACACCAGGCCACCCCCCGAGGCTAGAGGGCCCCGGGAGAGGCTGGGGTCCAGAAGTAGTCGGCCCAACAGGTTGGGCGGAAGGAGGAGCGGTGTCCACCGCTCGCGGGCCGCGGGCCGGAGCGCCCTCCGTGCCCGCACTCTGAACGGGCCACGGAGCAATAGACCCCAAGCCACTAGCCCCGGCCGGGGATGGCAAAGGTGGCTGCTGAGGAGGCGGCACCGCGGTCCTCCGACCTGGGTTGCGCCTCCTAACAGCCCGAGCTGAATTCGCAGCAGCCTTCTTTTTGGAAGGCATCTCGAGCAAAAAAGGGAAGCTAGCTAAGCAAAATCGACCCAAAAGGCTTCCCGGCGATACCAACGAGCGACGGAGGCGCAGGGGAAAAAACTTCTCCGCTCCGTCGCTGAGGCAAAATGGCAGCGCGGCTGCCTCGTGGCCACCCCTTTTATAAGGGAGCTGGCCACGCCCCTAACTACCCGGATTCTCTGTCCTGTGGGGGGGGCCCGCAAAGTGCGCGGCGGCCATTTTGGCGCCGCGCTTGCATTCTGCATGTTTCTTGCATCAAAGTACTACATTACCTTCTGATGTATGTTATTTCACAGCTAACACATTTTCAGGACATCCACTGTCTGTCCTATCCTCCAGTGGTTATGTGAAACAGGAGACTTCTGGCAAAGCTGCCTCTCTGAAGGTTTGACCGGCCAGGAGTTGATTTCTCCTACCCAGACATAAAGAGTCAATGCTTCCTACTCAGCTAAGGACTATAAATAAATCATGGTTTTCCTTAAAAGCTGAGCAATTATTACATTCCAGGCTTAAAGGAAAGAGGAAAGAGTTAGAAGATAAATGATTGGGGAGGGAGCTGAAGAAAGAAGAAAGAGCTGATAAGAGAAAATGATCAAAGCTGAACAATCTAATGAGAAAAGAACTGAAGTGCTTGTCCTCCAGTACAAATGCATAGTTTCTTTTCTCTGTGAAATGAAATCTTAAAGAAAATGAGAGAGAAAGGATAGCACCTAATGCCTCACTTTCAGCCTATTACAGAACTCTGTTGTAGGTTTAAATCTACTCTGTAATTTTATATACCAAAATGAATAATGTACCTCTCTATGCTTCACATACATCAACTGTGACAGCAGCATTTAAGACGTTATTGTGCAAATATATAACCATCCTTTTCTTTTTTAAAAAAATGCATAGACAAGCAGGACACATTACATAGGGCAATTGGTTTGTATTAGTATTTCCTTATAGATAGCAGACATTAGAAACAACCATCCAGGAATATCACATGCACTTTCTTCTTCCTGTCCATTTGTAACTCATTGGCTGAAATCCAGAAGTAAGACACAACTAAGTAGGTCAATTGAATTAATGGGACTATAGGGCAAAGCTGACTCACCTTACCTCCCACCAATTCAATTGCTCTACTATAGCTATGCTTACTACTGAATTTCAGCCACCAAGTTTTTATTGTATGAGTCAATCAGCTGCAGTAAGGATATTGCTTTAGTGAAACATATTGAACTTCATTCTGTAATAATTTCTTTACACCATGCCACCACTTAGAAGATTTCCATAACAGCCTATTTATGTGCTGGCAAGCAACTCTAACAATTATAGCTGGAGGCTCCAAACTAATCTGTGAAATCGAGACCCATGCTCTTTACTTCCTATGCTCATGAGTCCTCCTCCTCCTCTTCCTTCTTCTTCCATGTCTAGGTCAGACTTTAAACTGCCAAAATGAAGCCACCATTTGGTGAATTCATTCCACATTTCCTTTCACCTGACATTCCACATTGCCCAGGGTATGCCCAATTGTGGTCCAAAAATACTACACTCTTTGAGGAGGCTCTTTCTGTGTGCCCCATTAATCCCTCTCCAACCAAAAAAAAGTACACTCGTATTTTCCTTCTTAAAGTTGTACCCAGCCTTTCTTGATACAGTGTGTTGTCATGTGATGGTTGTTGTTCCCCTCAGCAACTTGATTTCTTCACAATTTCTTCTTTTTTCAACTGATTATTTTTTTATATAACTCTGATCCTGCTTCAAGGGACTGTGGTGGCTCAAGTGGTTAAGATACTGAACTTGAAGACTGGAAGGTCGGAGTTCGAGACCTGAGTACTGCATGACGGAGTGAGCTCCCATCTCTACCCCAGCTCCTGCTCCGAGTTCAAAAGCAAGAAATTGCAAGTAGATAAATAGGTACCACTTCGGTAGGAAGGTAAACAGCGTTCTGTGCACTTCAGTGTCTAGGCACGCCTGCCAAATGTCCATGGGAAAATCTGCAGATGCAGACTATTTATTTATTTATTTATTTATTTATTTATTTACATTCAAATTTATATGCCGCCCAATCAGGTAATCCCGACTCTGGGCGGCTCACAACAAGTTAAAACACACATAAAACAATACAACCAATTAAAACCCAACATACCCACCCACCTACCCCATTCCTCTTAAAAACCCACATTAAAAAACTGCCTTCATTGACAATTAAAAGAAATGGAGGCTTAATTTATAAGCCAACAGGCAGGGCTCTTTGGCTGTAAACAATGCTGGCTCTTTGGCTGTAAACAAAGATGAGCACTGAACAATAGAGTCAGATACGACTGGCTTTTGAGCAAGGGTGACCTTTACCTTTATCTAACCCTGCTTCCCTCAGGCACTGCTTACTCCAAGGGTGGCCAACCTTGGCGCTCCAGCTGTTCTTGGACTTTAATTAACAGAAGCCCAAGTCAGCACACCTGCTGACCAGGGATTCTGGGAATTGAAGTCCAAAAACAGCTAGAGCATCAAGGTTGGCCACCCCTGGCTAACTCCTTCATTTCCTCAGGCCCCTCAAATTAATTCCCTCCTCCCCACCCCCCACAGGGGGGTCAACAGCCAGGCCCTCAGGCTTTCACGTGACTTACCACTACTCCTCTTAGAAGCACACAGGCACTGTTGTCCGATATAGGACTGAGGAAAGTTAAGGAGCTAATGGGCAGTGACATTTAAGTCAGATGGGTGGCATAGAAATTGATTAAATGAAATCAATAAATTATAATAAAGCCCTTCTTATTTGCTTCCTCCTATCTCAATCCGTCATTCCTCTTTTCCTTTCATTGGCTGCTCTTCTAACCTCTGTTACCTTGGGTTTCCAAATCCAAATCTCCTTGGACTTTTAGGTAAAGGTAAAGGTTTCCCTTGCTCGAAAGCCCAGTCGTATCCGACTCTAGGGTTCAGTGCTCATCTCTGTTTCAAAACCGAAGAGCCAGCGCTGTCTGCTTCTGTAGATGTTTCTGTGGTCATGTGTCAGGCATGGAGCGCTGTTTACCTTCCCACCAAAGTGGTCCATATTTATCTACTTGCAATTTCTTGCTTTCGAACTGCTAGGTTGGCAGGAACTGGGACAAAGACGGGAGCTCATTCCATCCTGCAGTACTCAGGAATCGAACCGCTGACCTTCTGCCTCCCAGTCAGCGTCAGCCACCTGAGCCACTGCAGTCCTTCCTTGGACTTTTACTCACCTCTTTTAAGCCTACCTTCTTTTCAAATAAAATGGCCTTTACGTCTCTCATTGGTGCCACACTGTTTATAGAAATTCTGTCACCCAAATGTCAGTCTGAACAATTGGCGATAACATCACTGTGATTCAGCCAATAAGAACAAGTGACAGTTGACAAGTTGTCTGGCAGATTTAGCCATATCCATGTAATTACAATATAATGTTTGTTTTGTCAATAAATCATAACTCTAGGGAATGGCCCTACCAGAAAATGATCCTGTATCATTATTACTGCCTAGGCTTTTGATATGTTTTATAAATCATCACATGCTTGCTTAAGTAGCAGCAGGTCTGAACTCTGAAGAAGCCTATTCATTATTGCTTAACAAACACTTAAATGATAAGCCATTCATCTTTAAAAGGCCATGCCATCAATAAACTTTGAAAAATAATGTCAAATCAGCCCACCCTGTCCAACATTATATATTTTTGCAAAATGAGTAAGTAACTAGATGGTCATCAATCATCTTCCAACCAACCTACAATGCAGTTTTAAATGTGTTTGCCCCACAAAAAAAGGCATTTGGGGGAATGTTCTTCCTAATTTGTGATTATTTGCTGCTGCCCGTTAGTTGTGATGTATAGCTTTATTTTTATTATATGATTTTAAGTATATGTATGTATGCATGTTGGAGACTCAACAGCTGAGGGTCAGGCGGATGTTAACTAACCTGACAACCTTGAGGACTAATGGCTTTGGGTGGCAAGGTCTACATTCTTCGAATGTAAACAACTAGTTATGCACATCTCAGCAGACTGGTGCACAGGGGGGATTATTATGTATCTCATTGTTTTAATCAAGTTTCCAAAGTAAAGACTTGCCAATTGGCAGGGCCGTAGCTGGGGGGGCAGGGGGTAAAATCCTCCTGAGCTAACAGCCTCCCAACCCACCATGTGGTGCCAATGTTACACATGTGTGACATTGCTCCCCCCTCCAAATTTTTTTTGCCCCTCCTGAAAAATCCCCCGCCCATCTAGCCCTGCCAATAGGAAATAGGACATTAAAATGAGATGCAGCAATAACCTTTAGATAGCAATGTTTCCTCCTTTGCATTCCAAACAACCTCAGTTCTCATTAGAAGTACTAAAGAACTACCCACGCAAGGATTGTCAGAGACTATCCTGATATCTGTATTGCCTTCTTTCATGTTATCCATATTATATCAAAATACTTTTCAAAGCTCCTAGGAGGTATTTTTTCCAGTCCTCTTATCTGTGAGTTGTTCTTCAAATCACTCATTTTTCTTTAAGATTTCAAACAGCTGGGTTTACCCATCAGAAAAGTCCTGATTTGCTTATTGAATTTTAAGGAGAAAAAATATTTAAAGCACATTTTTATCTAAGAAGCACAGTATTAATACTGCAGCTGCCTAAATTCATTTGAGATGCCTTTGCAGTAGTACAATAATCGCAGTCAACAAGGTCATGAAGAGAAGGCAGGCACTTGGGAGACAAAATCATCTTACCCTCTATTGCCAATTGCGATACAAAAAATTATGCAAGTTAATATGCAAGTCTGTTATGGAAATGATGCAATAATCATGTGTCTCTACATTCATTATGAGAAAATTAGTTCTAATTGCATATTAAATTCTGATTGAATTAAAGGAGTTCAGGAGTTTGGTATTTTTAAAATTTTAGACTCTTCTTATAGTACTTCTGCTGTCCACACTAGTTTGAAACATACGAACATCTGTTCTAGAACAGCTACAATTGCAATTTCTTGCTTTTGAACTGCTAGGTTGGCAGAGCTGGGGGAGACGATGGGCTCTCACTCTGTCACGCAGCACTCAGATCTCGAACTGCTGACCTGCTGATCTTTCAGTTGTTAAGTTCAGTGTCTTAACCACTAAGACACCACAGCCCCTATAGCCACTATAATTTTAGTTTAATCCTTTATACCTATATTAATCTATTCTATATATATTAATAATATTTTGGTAGAATGCTAAAAGAAAATCTGATGACACCCAGCCAGATGGATTAATTCTTGTCCAGTTTGAGATCTTCAGCCTGGGTTATATTCAGCCTGCAGGTAGGCCATCCGACTGCAAGTTTTGCTGACTGGAGATTTTTCCTTGCCATCCAGCAGCTTCACAATGCAAAAGTATCTCTCAATGTGACTTTTTGTGACAAGGTACCATTATGAAGAGTAAAACAACATGTTCAATACTTCTTTCTCCCTGCCATACATGTCATAAAGAGAAATAAAACATCTGCATATACAGTGATACCTCATACAACGTCCAAACTTGGTTCCACAAGTTTGGACTTTATACGGATTTGGACTTTGTATGAGGCATGCAAAATCCTAGCCGCGATGCCTCATACAATGACCAAATCCTTGCCGCGATGCCTCATACAACGTCATTTCCATAGAGATACATTGTACTGTAACAGCACAGACTTCAGGGCAAAGTCAAGGAAACAGACAGGAAACTGACAGAACTTTAAGAAATCATTGTCTAAAGGCTAAAAACATTACAAAAACATGTCAAACAACCCTGATTGTCCAAGAACCTGAAGAATGCTGCAAAAATCCCAGGAATGCTTCTAAAAATTCTGATGAAAAATTTCAAAAAAATCCAAAATCATGCTCAAAACCACTCCTAAACACTCTTCGCCTCATGCAAAACCGACAAGAGCAATGCATGCATGTGTCCTGCCTTTTATACTGCCCAAGCACAATGCAACCTGGGAAAAACCCAATGGCTCATACAAAGTCGCACAACTTTGTATGAGGCAACTTTTTTCAAGGAATTAGGCGATGTTGTATGAATCTGATGTTGTATGAAGCGGACTTTGTATGAGGTATTACTGTATTTAGTAATAATAATTGCACGCCATCAGGTTTATTCTCATTTATGGTGACCTTTTCCAGGGTATTATAGGTAGAAAATACTCAGAAGTAGTTTACCATCCCCTTCTTCAGAAGGTGCCCTAGGATTGGGCAGCTACATGGCCTCTTCTCTCAGGAGTCACAGTGGAAAATAGATCACCCAACATCCAAACCCAAGCCACTGAGCTATCCAGCCAGCTCTGCATATATAGACTATTCTATATTTCTTCAGTCTTCACAATTTTGGTCCTGAGAGGGAAAGAGCAGAACTTTCCAGGGATTCTCTGAGGATGAAACAACTAAATTGCCAATTTCCTTTCTTTTTCTAGAGGGATGGTTATGTGTTGTATATTGAGGCACTATTGCAAGTAGCCTAGGGAGCGCTCTTGCAATAGGAAAATTGAGGTTTCCCATTATCCTAATTAGAAGCCTTAAGTGGCACGAAATCTCCTGCAAAAGGGTGTGCTAGTTATGCTAATCCAAGCCCTGCCATTGGTTACAAGTTTGGATCCTGCTCTTCATTGGTTACTTTCATATATCCCCTGTACTGATTGGTTAGTTACATTTGTCCAGCATGTCGCTACCTTGTATCCAATAGCCACCGTCAGGAAGACACTATATAAGCCCCACAAAAAAACAAAGGTGGGGCCAGGCCGGATCTATACTTCCTACACAATACAGGCAGCCTGGGTAGCACTAAGCCTGGGTCCCTCCATTATGCTACAATTCTTGGTAGCTAGTTTATTGCCCATTGCCGGGTACGGTCCTGAGGGACTGACTCCATTAGGATTGTTTAGCCATCTCGGGATCTGGAACACTGTGTAAGCTAATCTCTACTGACTGTTATAATAAAGCCTGTTGCTGTTTGTTCATCGTTGTCTTGGACTCGTGCTTATAAGGGCTGGATCTAACATTATGTCTGTGCATTGTAGCAAAAATGACAGAGTTAGTCCAAGTTAGGAATGGGAGGAATTAAAGGAATGGAATTTATATAGGTATTCATTTACTCTTCATTAACTCTAATTGGGAATAATATGCAAGCATGGCGCCAAAATGGCCACCGCGCTCTTTGCGGGCCCCACCCCACCCGGACGCAGACATCCGGGTAAGTTAGGGGGTGTGGCCACCCCTCTATATAAGGGGTGGCCACGAGGCAGACGAGCTGCCATTTTAGAGAAGCGACGGAGAGGAGAAGTTTTCTCCGTCGCTCTCCTTTGCCTTCCCCGTCGCTTGCTCCGTCTTCGGCTCTTTAGCCATTCGGGTGACTGTGATCCCTGGGAAGGGATCGGCTTCTTCTTTCAATGCCTCCCAAGCGGAAGGCCACGGCGGCCAAGCCAAGGCCTAGAGGGAGGAACCTGGCTGGCCCTGCTTTGGGTAGGGGGCAGCAGTCGGGTCAGAGGACTGCGACTGCACCCCCCCAACAGGGCTCCTCATCACCTTTACCCACAGTTACCGGTGGGATGGGGCAGGTTAGGGCATGGCCCCCGGCTCTCCAGCCTCAGATTGGCCCTGCAGGGGCTTCGGCCCCCAGCCCGCAATTACCGGCCATGGGCCAGGACGTAGGGGGAGGGCCTGGTGCGGTTGCACAGCAGGGCTTGCCTTCGGCCCCTCATGGGCCGGAGTTTCGGGCATGGCCCTATTCAGGGCCAGGCTCCCAAATTGGAGTCCCGGGTGTATCACCCGGTGGGCCGTGCGGACCACCTTGCCCACCTTATACCGGGGGCTCTGCTACAGTGGATGCATTGTTGGCACGTTTAGCCGTTCTGGAGGCATCACTTGGGATCACAAATAACCCCTCGGGGTGGGGGCTTCACGGCCATCTGGACCCCCCATTGGGCTGCCTGCCACCTCGACGGCCGCCACGCTGCAGCAGGCGGCCAGTCGGGTTGAGCTGCTGGAGACGTTCCGGCCGGCGCCTGCCACTGTCTCGCAGCTCCTCGTTCGTCCTGAACTACAGCTGGGGAGTGGTCAGATGTGGCCCCAGAGCTCGATTTCGGTCGCGAGCTCCGACGCCCACCGTGGGCCGGAACCCCCAGTGGGGGCGGCTCACGGGGGTGCACCCAGTGAGTATCAGGTTCAAGCTAATGTCCCCACATCACAGTCCACTTTTGGGGTTGGTTTTGTTCACTTCCAGCGGTGGGGTTCATTGGTCATGGCCTCGCCAATTTGAGGATAGGGGCATCAGTTGCCAGCCTATCCCAGTGCCCCTTGGTTACATGCTGGCACAACGTTGGGGGTGAGGGTTTCCGCCCCCGGGGCAGTACGTGGCATCGCAGAGGCTGTACAGGTCCCGCTGCGTATGGCCCGTGTACATCACGTGCCGGCGACGACCTTGCCGACGACTGGTTATTCATTGCCCCCTGGTGGTCATGTGTCCCAGGTCACGAGGGAAAAGATTTGGTGGGGGGGAGTACGTGGATATATTCTCCCTAAGAACCGGGAGCTCAATAAGGAGTGGAGGTACGGACAGGGGGACAGAGACATTGTGCGGTCCCGCAGTAATAAGCCACCACGCACTGGGGTGTCCGCCCACGGGACAGTGCTGGGCATTGCAGGGGCTGTCCGGGTCCTGCTGCGCATCCCCTTTATACGGAATGTGCCGTGGAGGGCTTTGCCGATGGCTGGGTATTGCTTGCCCCTGGGTGATTATTGGCCGTAGGCCATGAGGGGTAAGGGCTGGAGGGGGACATGTGGATATTCCCCTATTGAACTGCGAGCCCACTAGGAGGAGAGAGGGGGACAGGGCGACTGAGACGAAGAGATGTCCCATCGTCGTGAGCCACCATGCACCTTAGGCCAACTGGTGGTCGGCATACCTTGTACGTATGGTGGTGTGCCGCAGGGCTTACCTGCTGGGGCCATCCTGATGCTTCCATCCATCGCTAATATTTGCAGGGTGATGGTTGATTGGATGGGCCCGTGGCAGTTGGAATGTGGATGGGGTGGCCATATACCCTGAGGGGAGGTGGGATGAGCCCTGTCAGCAAGTGCGCTCGTGTACATCTCTCCCACGTGGCTGGTGCCTGGTGATTGGTACCATGGTGGTCATGCTGAGCAGCGGGCTGCTCAGACTCAGGCTCCACGCTAACTGGTCGGGCAGGGAGTTCCTGTCCGCCTGCTGTGTGTGGCCTGCTCAGCTGGCGGTGCGTGTGCCCAGCGCCACGGTCGTTACCGAATTGGTGCCCCCTTTTGCGCTGGCCCTCATGCCGCCTCCGCGTACCCGCGGGTTGGCAGGTTTCGGGGCAGAGGTAGGGGTGCACAGGGGCGATCAGAGCCCCATCGGAAGCAGTTAACCTTGTCATAAGAACCCCTTCCCCCGCCCCAATTAGTATAGTCAGCCTGGTGAGATGGCACTCAGTTTATCCAAGAAGGGATGGGGCGGGATACCGGCTGGGGGGTTTTCAATGGGGGTTTTTGTATCCATTCGGGGGGTGTTGGGGGGTCCCAGGATGCTAATAATCTGGTTCCCTCGCAGGGTAACGAAGAGGGGGCTCCACTGTGCACGGCTAAGGGAGTTGGGGCTATGAGAGTAATGGGGTGCCTTCTTTGAACCACCTTTCCGAAGTCGAATGTATCCCCCCTCAAACTCGTCCAGAGCGAGAGCTAGGGTGAATGTCATTTCATACTACTTTCAGCTTACCCTGTGGGTTCCCCATTCAGGGATGCCATTCCTGATGACCTGCTCGGTCAGGTTCTCGTAGTTGGTGCGGATACTATGGGTGGCACGCTCACGCAGTCCTGGTGCTGTTCTGGCACAGTGTGATAGGCACTTGGCTTTTAGATTATTGCCAGTGCACCCAAGGGTGTAGACCTGGTGGGTTTCTTTAGGTTCCAAAGGGGAATTTTACTTAGGTAAGGCCAACCCCCTTCTGACTGATAATTCATGTTCAGCACTCGATCGATTGGGGATTTTTATTCAGTGGCCATTTCCTCACAAGTCGGGGTCTCGGTCTCTAGCCCATTACCTCGATGACTTTGGCTCGGGGGTGACAGGGGCTTGGACACGTGCACGCGTCTCCTCATTACAATTCAGACACTCAGGTGGGAACTGGGTGTCCCCTTGGCGCCTGAATAGACCGAGGTCCCGTCTACTAAGCTCACATTTCTGAATCGACGCTGTCACGCGGGCATCTGGGTTAACCATGAATACGGTGACCTGGATCTCCGCGGCGAATTTGGCATTGATTGCCAAACATAAAGTGTGCCCTTGTGAGCTGCAGTTAATTCATGGCCACCTTATTTTTGTCTGGTCTGGCTCAAATTACTCCTGGGTTTAACGGGGTCTCTTCCTGGAGATCAGACCTGATGGTCTGCCCTAGATTTCAAGTATGGTCGGATACCTCCGGCTCCTGGACTTATGGGAGTTTACTCTGAGGGTGGGTGCACGGACCGCCTCCGTGATCTTACCTTCCTTGCGTTTTTCCCCATTTTGGAGAGCACTGTTGCTATGGTGCAATGCGTGGGCCTACTCAGTGGTCCAATTTCGGTGTGACAATGCGGCAGTGGTGCACATTGTCAATATCCAGATGTGCTACTCCCCCAGGGTCATGACATTAGTTTGCCTATTCTGTTGAGAAGCCCACGCCTAATTGTGCTGTTCTAGGCCAGACATGTTCTAGGTATTAATAATGACATTACTGCTCCTTTCCCCCACCTGCAGATCCCCCGGTTCCGTGCCTCACTCTGGAAGCAGAGGAATTCCACTCGCCACTTTTGGCCGATAGCTGGGCGTTTGGCGAGGAGCGGTGAACAGGGCATGTCATTGGCATCTCGCACGCGTGAGGCGTATCACCTTGCGTTCATGCGTTGTGTTCAGGAGGGGTGGACACGGGAACGTGTCCGCTGCCCGTACACGCGTCACCCCTGTTCCCGGAGTTTCTGACCCACCTTCCACGAGGCTGGCATTACGTATGTACAGATAGGTGTGAGGTGGCTCTTGGCCACGCAGCTACCACGGTAGCCTTTTTGGAGCGCTCCGCATCAGTGAGTGGGTGCCAGAGTGGCTGCCACCTGTGTAAGGCGGATGTGTCTCGTAGGGCACTGGAACTCGAACATGTCTCTGTCACACATGAGTGGGCTCGAGTGGGGATACGGTCCTCACGGGTTATTCAGCACGGTGTAGGCAGTGGTGTATACTGCTACGAAGTTTTTTTGAGACATCTATCCGGTTGGTGCCCTACATAATTTTTGACAGTGCCTGCCGTGCACCCCAGCCTGTTTTCTGCCACCGGGATGGGTCTACCCTTACCATATTACAGTCCCTGGGGGTGACCGGTGCCGAATTCGCGGTGTGGGGCCCGTTTTGGCACCCAATTTTCTTAAGATAGGCGTCGCGTTGATCGCGGCTACGTGTAGGGTACTCGGAGGTGGATATGCGTGTACGCGCAATTTCTGATATGTACGTCCCCTCACTGTACGAGTACCTAGTTATGTCCTTAACCTTTTTTCTCCTCTTTTACAGATCCTAGGGGTCTCAACACACCGGTGGCAGGGGGCTAGTGGGCCGAAGCTATGTACACTGGGCAGCAGTATATGCTGTAGCGACAGAGAGTGGACCCCGACTGGGCTGTGTGCATCCGCACGTATGCGATGGTATGGTATACGCGGCACATGGGGGCGGGAATTGTGGCCATTCCTGCTGTCTGTCAGGGATGCTGGACCGCCCAATGTTTACTAGCACCACGGCGGCATTGATCTTATACGGATCGCTGCTGTTACTTAACCGTCGAGGGGCTGTGACCTGGCAATTTATGTCACGTATGGCTTACATACGGTCGCTATGGTCTAACATCGTGCCGAGACACCAATTGGGGGAGATGTGGATCTCCCTAGTTCGTACTGTTCCGGCAACCAGTGGACGGGGCTGTGGCTCCATCCCGTCCTGAGCATGGCTGTGAGACGGCCATGGGATACCGGATGATAGGCTTATACAAAAAATTTTTTGCTGGTAAGCAGGGGAAGGGGTCCACCTGTCGGCTGGAGGTATGTACCTCGTTCTGGGTGTGATGCAAGCAGGCCTGGCGACCAAGCTGACGGTCTTGGGGGGGCGGTGAGTCATCATGGATGCCTCCCCGTGTGGCGGGTAGCACTGGTAAGGTAAATATTTATGACCCACAGGTATCTGGCAGGTTCGCAATTGACTGGCCAACACTTAGACAGGTACAAGTTTGATAACGTTGACCGGTCAACGACGAACCAGGCAATGGGGTGATGGCAGAAGCTCTTCAGCATGCATCACCCCGTGATTTGACGGATACACGTCAGAGGGTGGGGTCAGTAGATAGTTTATTGACTACGGTCAACAATTTGTTTGTCATAACAAACAAATTGATACAAATGGATACATTGTAGCCAATTGCCGTTGGCAATTTTGGGAGGAACCTTACCAGTGTTACTGCGGCCTGCTTGCCTTAAGAATTATAATTGGTTGAGTACCAATGGAAATTTATAATTCGGACTAGGGCATTATCCAATAAATGTGGCCCTATGCCGTTATCCATATACCGGTGTCTGAGTCTTTCTTTGGGGGGTGCGCCTGCAAACTGGTTTTGCCTTTAAAGGTTTTGCGTTATGACAGGAACTCTCCATGAGATGAACTAAGTCTTTCCCCAAATTATAAGTACAGATATATACACAGTTGGAGGGATGAAGTTTGTAAACAATAAGGTCAAAAGGAAAGGAAATGTAGAAAGTAAAAGGAAAGAAAATGTAGAAGGTAAAAGTCGTATAATTAACATGGATCATTCATTCACAAAGCAACTGATCCTAAAAACACAAATATCCTGAAATTGGGTAAGCCGAGTAACACGCATAAGATGAATGAAAACTTTATTTACCTCAGTTAAAGATGTAAGAGATAAAAGTGAACCAACATGGGTCATTCATTCACAAAGCAACTGATCCTAAAAACACAAATATCCTGAAATTGGATAAGCTGAGTAATACACATAAGATGAATGAAAACTTTATTTACCTCAGTTAAAGATATAAGAGATAAAAGTGAACCTGTCAGTGAATTCAGTTACCTCCTGTGTCCTCTATTCAAAAAGGGACTTCTTTAAACCTTGAGAAGAAGCAGAGGAAGATTATTTGTATTATGCTTTCTTTCTTCATATGAAGCAGAAAATGCATGACTGTTGTGTTGCTTTTAACACATCAGTTCAACCAAATTAAAAGTGGCAGATGTGTAATTGATGAGATGTTCTCAATGTGGAAAGCTGATCTAAGTTTCCTCCCTCTTCCTCACTGGGAAACAGAAGTGTTAAATTTGGGATATCATGGCGACAAGAAGCTTAAACATTTCTACAATTCATTTGTTACTTCAATCCAAATGCTGTATTAGTTGCATTAACCCCCAGAGGGAAGAAAAGTCAAGAGTCCATTGTCTTGCCTCATCTTGCTCACTTCCTTTACTAGAGAGATGGCATATTTGAATTTTTGGTGTATGTAGTTGCACAGTGAAAGTGAGACAATTATTAAGGTTTTAATTGTTTACAAGTTGTCGTCCCCAAAGTTCTCCTCATGCTCAGTATGCTTTCCAGCCTAAAATAATTACTCAGACCAAAAGTTTAAAGTAAAAGAGAAAAAAGATATTTACTCTCTATATGCTCAGAAATCTTAATCTGTTGGTTTAGGTCCATTAAAAGAAGATGAAGATTTAGATTAGTAACAAGAGGAAAATGAAGAGAATTTTCCTCCACTGCAGCTATGTGGCTGAAAAATATACAGAGAGAGTTCAAAATGGCTGCATCTTCCTCAAGAATAAATGACCAACTATTCCTAACAAACAGGGGGCAATGGATTAGGTTTAGACAATCAAATTTTAGGTGGGAAGGCAGTGGCTTTTTCTGATTGGTTAGCAAACAAAATATGCTAGCATGTCAATCCTGGTAACAAAAGTTCCCTCCTCCCAAGGATTGAGTGCAGGCCGGTGGTGGCTATTTTGGACACTGGGACAAGTCCTGGTGCGCCACAGGGTCTGGCGCCCCCAGAGGCAGGCAGAATTATGACACTAGGCGGCTACACAATGGCACAAGTCAATTTCCGCCCAAGCTTTGAGGCAGCAGGGCACTGTTTCCATGGGGAGGGTATTGCTGTGCACCAACCAGCCCCAACATGGTTGCTTAGTGCACGGCGATGCACCAGTCTCGCTCCGCCACCCGCCACCCCCACCCCCCATGGCCTTGGTCACTCCACTCCCAACTCCATAGGTTCCACCCCCTCCTCCTCCATCCACCACCCTTTTAGTGTAGCCAGCAGCCCCTGATTATGTGTTAACTCTTTGCATGCTGAATTGCCTTATCCCAATATCTATAAGTGCATATCACAGTCTTCTTATGTTTTAACACTAATTAATTTAATCTTATGTGGGTAGTTCAGCAAGCTCAAAACTGAATCATGGTGTTCTCCAATGAATGTTTTAAATAGAATGAAAGATCATCTGCTCCTTGGTTAAATCCGGAGATTGGTTTCTCAAGCTTTACTTGGTTCAATAAATGATGGAACAAAGGGTATTCTGGCATGAAGGCTGTTTATGATCCATAGTGGATTTTAGATAATTTTCAGCTAAATGACTGAAGGTCTTTGAAACAGTGGTTGTTATCTCCCGACATTACACACAGTCTCAGAGGACTGGCCTCAAATCTCCACCAGGCTGGTAGAAGCTCATGAAAATCAGGATATCTAGTCAATGGCAAAGGACTTCTTGTGCCACACACTCACACACAAATATTAAAATACATAACATAACTTGTCCTAATATACTTTTCTGAGTCTAAAAATATGCCAGACCAAAAGAAACATATTTACATAAAAAGCAGACAAGGTCAAATAACAAAGAAAGCCCTTAATTAGTTGTAATCAACTTTAATTTGCATACCGTATATAATTCCTAAATGATTGTTAATAATAACTTTATATAATGGACTTCCAATTTTCATGAAAATGGCACATTTTGATAAGCAGACACAAAACCCTAGTACTAATAAGGTTTAATTTGCATACATTAGACTGATTATCCAAACAAAAGGATTACAGTATTACTTCTCCATACCTTTATGTCCTTATTATGCACATTTATTAACTTCACAAAAGCTAGCAGTTACTGACAAACAATAGCCATGGGTGAAAGAGAAATCTTCAACATGAATAAAAACATTTTAATGCAAAGGAGCAAAGTTGATACAGTATAAATGCTTCACTTAACTCTTTCTTAGCAAAAGGCACATATTTCTAGGAATTCATTTAGCAGATTGATCATTTTTTCACCCATAATTTTTATGGATGGCGTAATACTATTTAAAAAGAGTCTAACAGTGACTGTGGCAATCTGAGTCACAGGTCAATTTGCACAATGTAATAGTAAATTTCCTATTCTTGTTCTGTGCATAGGATACTTATGTGGATCTGCATCTGGAATAATAATAGCATTTGTGAGAGTCTATGTAAAACTGTCTATGAAAATTATTGGAACCATGCCTGAATACTTTTTCCCCAGTATTTTTTATGTACATCATTTCATAAAATGTTGTAACTTTGTACCCTGGTACACATGTAGAAATGCTTGAAACTTGACCTTTTTCAGTGTGGGCCACACAAAATATGGACATGTATTCCAAAAGCCATGCAATGTAGACTTAAAAAATAGTAATTTAATACTATTTAAAACGACTAACAGACATACAGGTATGTCTTTGTGTTGGGTAAGTAGAAAAGAAATAAGAAAAATTATACTTTATGGTTGGCCCATACCATCAGTCAGAAAAACTGTATTGATACCAGTTATCCAATCAACAGAACTGCAACGGTTGGGCCTTTTCACTCTTGAACGACGGCGTCTAAGAGGTGACCTGATTGAAGTTTATAAAATCATGCACGGTGTGGACAAAGTAGATAAGGAAAAACTGTTTTCCCTATCGCACAACACTAGAACTAGGGGACACATGATGAAACTTTTGGGTACTAGTTCTCAAACAAATAAGAGAAAGTACTTTTTCACCCAGAGGATTACTGGTCTATGGAACTCCCTGCCAGCTTTAAGAAAGGATTAGACAAGTTCATGGAGGACAAGGGTATCAATGGCTATAATTATGGATATTTAGGGACAACCTCCGGGTTGGAGAGATAGGCAGGATATCTCTCAATGCCATTTCCAGGGAATCCTAAGCAGGTGAAGGCATCTCCTTGGGAATTCCCTGAAGGAAATGGTGAGCCTCTGTGTGAGACAGAATGCTGGACTGGATGGGCTGTGGCCTGTTCTAGCAAGGCTGTTCTTATGTTCTTATGTAAATGATATGTATATTTTATAGTATTTCGTATTTTTATTGAGCTATAAGAAAACTACTAACAGTAGGCATTAGGAGAAGCAAAGATCCTTTTATACAAAATATTGGGAATTATGCTGGATAAACTATTAATAAATTAAAAATAGGTAATCATAAGAACATAAGAACAGCCTTGCTGGAACAGGCCACAGGCCATCCAGTTCAGCATTCTGTCTCACACAGTGGCTCACCATTTCCTTCAGGGTATTCCCAAGGAGATGCCTTCACCTGCTTAGGATTCCCTGGAAATGGCATTGAGAGATATCCTGCCTATCTCTCCAACCCGGAGGTTGTCCTTAAGTATCCATAATTATAGCCATTGATCATATAGCCATTGAATCATTCATAATTTATTAATGTAGAACAAGGGTGCCAAACTTTTTGGGCCGTGGGCCAGTCACATGGTTAAGCAGGCCGGTCACGTGGTTTCTCCCACCAGAAGCAGAAGTTAAATGCGTTCACGCATGCGCAAAACACTGCTGTAAATGTACCTGCAGCTGTCGTAAATGCATTTATGACAGTTGCAGATGCATTTACCGAAGCATTTTGCACATGTGCAGGCGTGTTTAACTTCCGCTTAGGGGAATGGTGAGGGCCGCATAAGCCGGATTATCAGGCGGCATGGGCTAGATCTGAGCAGTGGGCCATAGTTTGGGCACCCCGATGTAGAATCTACTCTTCCACAAGCTATATACAGGTAATAAATGCTTTTTAGAGCCCTGGATATGTCCTGTGTTGTTATATCCATTACAATATGCTAGCTGTTGACATTCTCAATTTCAATTAAAAATCAATTTCAAAGCAATAACACTGATGTCAGGAGTAGCAGAGTCTATTCCTCACAATATGACAGATGCATGGAAACTAATATTTATGACAGAAGGGAGGGTTAAATATCATGAATGGATCTCATGTTTAAACACAAATGGAATACAGAAGGGCTTGGAGAAAAGCCAATGAACTTGAAAGTTAAACAGAACACTACTTCACTGTGCCCTCTAACTTATGTTTTGTGACACAGAGCATTCCTGGCATGCAGTGATGTTAATGATGTGGGGAAAAGGGTGAGGAAAATTAGAAAATGAAGTGTTTTTCACTGGTGGCTCTTCAGGCAAGGCAGGTTGCACACAAACAGAATGATAGCTGAGTACCTACAAAAGTCTGCTTGAATATGTTAATTCTCAAAGGCGTTGTCTTTGCACCTTCACCCCACACATGACAGATTTTCATCACTTTCTCTCTCTCTTCTTAGATTTTTACAATATGCTCAACTGCCCTCATAAAAGACATTGACAGGAGTAGCAACCAGGGACATGGGGAGCAGCACCAAAAAAAATCAACAGCAGGTAAGAAGTGAAGCAAGAAAGATTAAGAGCAATGCTGATGGGTTCAGTCTTGGTCAGTGGGGTGTCTATAATGTGGGAACAGGCTGGACCCAAAAGCTTTATAGGACCAAGGAAGGCCTTGGTAGAACTCTAGTGCCTGACAGCCACCTCCTCATTCCACCCCACAGTAGATTTCTCTCTCTCTTTCTTTCTTTCTTTCTCTCTCTCTCTCTTTTTCTCTCTCTCTCTGTGCATGCGTGCGTGCATGTGCACACATGTGTGTATGTGTGTGTGTGCTTGCCAGGAGAGGGTGGAATCTGAAATGAATTTCTAAACACTTTTAGTTTTGCCAAGGGAGTATTTTGTGGCCCGAAGTAGGGCAAAAGTGGTGCTGAAATTATCTGACATTGCTCACCCTACAGCGGAGAGTGCAGTGCGAAAATGTAGAAAAAAACATTGGCCCCACACAGAGATATAAAGCAAAAAAAAAATCAATATTAAAAGGTTCACCTTACCACCCTAAGGTACCCAAAGGCTCTTTTAGGGCAAAAGGGATCTCTAGGGAGCCCTGGTACCTGAAAGAGAGAAAGACTGAAGTTTAAAAATTAAATTAAAACAAAGAGTAATGTCATTGCGTGACAACATTATCCTTGTTGCACAGTGTAAAGTTCCACAACAGGGTTTCAGCCAGTTACAATAGACTACTTTACAAACACTTCAACAAGTAATAAGAATCAATTACTGTACTTTTTAAAAGTAACTTTCTAAGCTTTGTTTCTACGTTGGTGAACCAATTTCATACAGCTGTTATGTTGCAGTCAGTTATACGGCAAACTCCACTCTGTGGTGATTTATGTTCGAAACTCAAGGAACCGCAAGCCCCATAAACTGGATGCACACTGATGTGGGAGGCATCCATCCCAATTCTGCCCACACAACAAATGAGTCGTTAGCTATAATCAGTCCTTCATTATGACTCAGCAAACTCTTTCTGACAAACCTCTATTCAGCTATTTCACAATGTTGTGCAGATATTATTTTAAGCACTTAGAAAATAGTGAGCACAACAGGTTAACTAATACAGAAAACACATTTTATTTCCAAGGGAAATAATAAAATCATAATTTTTTTTCCAGAACAAGCATTGAAAGATGCCAATTTTCCTCATAATAAAATCACTTTGCTCTTTTTTCTAGGATTAACAGGCAAATCAACCACAGTATTATTGTAAAGTAGGGCCTTACCATTCCAGAGTGGAAACTGCAGAATGCTAATCACCAAAGTAAATTGTTTGACGGCAGAAAAAGGCAGAAAAAAGAGGTAACTACCTCTATGCTGATGGTGGTTGTTTAGAAAAACACACTTATAGAAAACCATTCACAAATGGAATGTAATTTCATGAGAAATTGTTGTGGATCTACATGCACCTGGAAATCACAGCCATTTTATATACTCCTTGAGAATCTGCATTTTACCCAAAAGTCATCAGGAAACACCTTACTTGACTGTAACGACCAGCTCTATGTCCAGAAAATGGACTGAGCGGTATGTACCTCTTTCTATAACAGCTGTCATTTTTGTTTAAATAAGTCTCGAATGTACACTCCAACTGATGCTCCAACAATTTCAGCTTAGCCTGTCACTTTTCCCTGTTTTTATCAGGTCCATAACAAAGCAGATAGCCCTTTAGCTAGTCAAGTTCCAGGCCAGTCAATGCAAATGTTCAAATGGGCAACATGAATTAGGCCTGGCAATCAATGGCAAAAAAAATGATTCTGTTTCCTGCAGCTGATAACAGCATAGTTACTGCACTCTGTGCCAACCAGACATCCCAGACCTTCTTCAAGGGTAACTGTGCCATACAGGACAAATTGCACTAGTCAAGACACACCTCAGATACAAAGTGCACATTATGTTCAAGCTTTTCTTACTTGTGTTTTAATTACCATGTTCTTAATCATCTTGAGCATTTTATTAATAGGAAAGGTAAGCTCTAAAGCAGTGATTCCCAACTATTGGTTTTTAGACTTCAATTCCCAGAAGCACTGATCAGCCAATTTACTGACTTAGACTTCTGGGAATTGGTTCCATATTGGGAACCACTGGTCTACAGGTTTTTCTAAATAATAAGAAAAATCAGGGTGGGAAGAGAAAGCATGGGACTTCATGAAGGAACTGAGTTCCAAGTAATGTACTTGATAATCACTGTTCTGGTTTATATGGCACCAATTAAAGTTGGGTCTGTTTCAGCTCATCAGGTCTAGTATCTGTAGATGATGGAGGAAAGTGGGTGGGATAACACCTCCCATTGTTTAGGAAGGGGGGAATATTTTACTGTAAAAAACTTTTTTTAAGGTTATGATGGACACTGATATGATGAGTACCTATATCATAACATATAACTTGACATCCTCAGTTTTAAAGGGGGGGAAACAGTCTACTTATTTGTTTAGATCCTTATCTCTATGCTGAACAACAAGGAGGAAGAGTAAAAAGAAAGCAAAAGACAAGAACAGTCAGAGAGTGCAGCATTTAGCTCCAATCCTATGACAGTTTTCAATTTAATAATTTCCAATTACTACATTCAGCAAAATAGGCCAGAAATCCTTGTGGATTTCTCCAATATTCTGCTTATATGACTGCTTTCCCAAGAACGTAAATCAGCAACAGGTAATATCAGAATTGAATCTGGACCAATGTCTATTAATTATTAGTCCCCTGCCCCTGAGACCAGCTGGGTATGCATGATGTTTAGCTTTGTAATTTTTAGTTTTGACTGACTGGCCAGGCTAACCATTTTCTTAGCTTTTTCTCCAAGCTTTTAAGCAGCAAAGTTACTTCTTGCAAAAGAAAAAAGAAGAAAGACTGATTTTCTTGCACATCCAGACTAATGGCTGCCTGGGGTGCTGCCATGAGAACAATGAAAGTAGGCCATGTAGACAGCTGTTAGAGCCAATAAATAACCTTTGCCTCTATTCTTAGGTCTCCAACTCAAACATTCAGCAACAAACATCCAGATAAATTGAATTGTCATCAAAAGCAAACTCTGATTTCTGCAACACATTCTCAGACAGGCAACATGGTCTGTAAAGCCCAAAGGGGCTTATTGTGGGAAAGAGAAAAAAATTCAGAAGTTACTAGTTATCATAGACATGGACCATGGAAGAAAATGGATAAATGCAACTTGCAGAGTCATCTCTGTCCAGACTAGAAATATCTTCCTTTCCTTGCTGCAGAAGATTCCCATTTAGGAATAAGCTAGTTATATATTAGAATTTGTTTTGTGTTCACTTTTGTTTATAAACCTGCTCTCATTCAGTTGTGTTGTTTTTTCCAAAAGCACTGGCTTATTTATACTGGGACAGAGTCTCGGCTGGTCTGAAATGCAACAGCTTCCCCTCCTTATCCTTAATTCCAAGCTGCAATTATGTACTCATGAATCAGACTTTTACTACAACCACACAAAAGCAATACAAGGACTCAATTCAATAGTCAGGCTCCAATTCTTGCTATAGCAGTGAAGAAGGGTGGGTTTCTCTTTGTGTACGTCCCTTTCCTTTGCAGAAACTTGGAGCACTCGCCCGAAAGGAAATGCATTCATTTGACATTTGTTCTCTCCATCCTTTCCCACTGTTTCTCTATATCCTGAAGAAAAGAAGTAAATAATTTTTCACGCGGCAGGGATATTCCTTTTTCATACTGTACTCCAGAACAAAAAAATCTAGTTCAAATTATATGGAAAACAACAACCATTTTGCCTATTTGTTTGATTATGAGGAAACATTTGCCTTCTTCAAAGCCCATTTAATGCTAAATGTGTGACATAATCATTTTCTTCCCATGAAGGTATGACATCTACTACATATTTCACAGTAAAGGCAGTTCTCTTTTATTTAAAAAAACACAAAACATGCATACTTAAATCTTAAATCTTAAAACATAATATGCCATCATAAATTGGATTGGGAACATCTCATGATTTCAGGTAAGCTTAACAAGTGACTCTCTACGGGCAGAATCTAAGATAGCTCATGTAAGCATATTAATGCTGGGAAGGAGAGATTCAAGTAAATACCTATATTTGTTTCTGCAAAATCAGACACTTCAAACAAATTCCATGTTTAGTTTTCTGAAGACCCAACACAAAGCAATGCAATCTAATTTGCTGATCCGATGAGAGGGGGAAGCTTCTGGTTGGCACATAGACATTTTCAGAAGTCACAGAGTCTCTTTTCTAAAGGATAGATTAACTGCACTATGCTTCTGCCCTCACCTCGAGTCACAACTTATTTACTTGATCACAAGTACTGCTGATTTCTGGGGACATTAGGCTTCAGTTCTTCTACTACCATCTAAGTGTTGTGAGGCATGGGCTGTTGTGAACAGGGATGTCCATTGACCCCCACACCCCCAACCTTCCTGTACCTGACAGAGCACACAGATTGGTGCCCAACCAATTTCTCACCCTTTTGATGTGATGTTTATCCATGTCTGTGCCAATCCTTTGGTGCTACTGTCACTCTTAAGAAAACCTGGTAGTTATCAATGAAGAAATGTAAACAACAAGGCCAGTTCATAGATGAAGTGGCACAGGCAGACAAAAATGGCTTTTGCATACCTGGGTGCTCTGTTTTGCTTTTATTTTATCCTCTTTTTCCTTCCCCATCCAAAGAAAGCCCCCACATGCCTCTTGATTCAGCCACTGGAACGGGACTGAGCAAGGGACTTTTAAGAGGCAATGGGCATGGTCCTCTTGGATTCCTTCCTAAAAGTATGATGTAGGGAGCCTGAGCTTTCTTCTATTTGCTGTACTTTCTTCACTGCCCCACCCATCTTTCTTCTTCCTACCAGTTGTGGTGTTGCTGCCACAGTATTGACTTTGAAGGCCCAATCAATAACATTGTGGTAAGAAGGGTTCATTTCAAAGTTAAGAAGCTACTTTGTCACAACTCACCATACTCATGAGGTTTTGTTTTTTTCTTTCCCCATTTCTAATTGACCACGAGAATGCCAGATTTAAAACAAGGGATCTGTTAATGTGCTGCTTTATTTGGTTCATGCCTTTGGGCTCTTTGCTCCACCCCCTGATTATCTCTGATTTAGTTCATTTAAATACATTTGCTTAGACACAAGGTACATCTGAGTATGCTGTCAAAATTGGGGGAAGGGGGGGGTGTTAATACAGAATATGCTAGTGGATGATCTTAGGTAAGGACAGGGCCATAGCCAGGATTCCAGATTTGGGAGGGGGAATATTTTTCCAGGAGGGGGAACAATGTAACACACACACACACTCATATATAGCTCCCCCTGGCCACCCCCTGGCTACGTCCCTGGGTAAGGACTAGATCAAATATAACACAGCTGGGTGTCTCATATAGCAATAAATATGAAACAATGTTCTAATGCAATGCATCCAGAAAACAGATACATGAAATAGATATTATTATATTCAAAATTATTATAAAGCATTAAATGTGAGGAACTTGTGTAAACTCTTGACTAAAAAAGAAGTTGTATGGGGTAGCATAGAAATGAAAGAGCTAAACGGTATAGGGTGAGCAGCTTTTCTAGATAGAATTAAAGTAGCTATTAGCTCCGAAAATAAACTTTAGAAAGCAACAATGAAGACATGGATTGATGTAAAAGAGAAGTTAGCTCCTAATATTTCCCCAATTATAGAATTAATGGATATTGAAAATTTTCCAGTTGAAATGAGTAGAAGAACAGAAGAAGTTATTAAAAGTAATGAGGTGTCAAAGTTGAAGGATTGGGTCAGGATTTGCAAAGACAAAAAAAATGGATATATATAAACAATTAAAGTTAAATTGGCTTCAAGTTATTTCTGTAGATAACTGGACAAAAAAGTATATGGCAGGTGATGGTCTGAAAAGAACAAATACCAAATTTGAGGATTTACTGAGTAGTTTAAGATTTGATGCGGTAGAATGTAAGGGGCTTGTAAGTAAATTATATAAGTTACTTAATTCAGATGATAATTCACAAGAAGCTTTAAGGGCAGTTTGGGAGCAAGATCTAAATATAAAAATAAGTAAAGAAAATTGGAAAAGAGAAGGATCATGAAGACATTATCGGTGTTGGTTAAGAAGCATAATTTCAAAATGCTATGGAAATGGTATTTAACACCTATTCGCCTGCATCAAATGGATAAATCAAAATTGTCGAAATGCTGGAGATGTAAAAATGAGAGAGGTACCTACTCACATATGTGGTGGGACTGTAATGAGTTAAAACCATTCTGGTCAGCAGTTGAAAACGAAATAAAGGGTATGATTGATGTTAAATTCAATTTAAAGGCACGCATAGCATTGTTAACTGACGTAGAAGATTTAAATTTAGATATATATAGGAAAGATCTTGTTTCAATCATGATATCTACTGCAAGGCAGTGTATAGCTCAGAAATGGAAAGGCGAAAATGCTCCTGTAATTAAGGAATGGTATAAAGAGATGTGGGCAATGGCCTTAAATGATAAATTAACTTGGGAAATTAATTTAAAAAGAGGAATTGTTAAAGAGAATATTTTTTTTGTAATTTGGAAAGCCTTTATAGAATATGCAACAGAGAAAGGAAATGAATGTGCACCAGCAACTGACCAATTAACTTTCTGGAAATCAAATGTATAATTACAAATATTTTCAGCTTCCTCGACAAATGTAAATATCACCTGGGTATTATTTGTTGCTACAAAATGTAGTAACCATTATAATATCGGTAGAGTTATTGATTATAGATGGATAAGATTGCAAACAATAATTAAAAAGTATTATATATGGATATTACACAACTATAAAAGTGTTAAAGATGAACTAATATATTTCAATTGTATAGCTAGTTTTAAAGATTTACAGGTATCTCTACCATATTTTTGTACTTTCTAATGTTGTTGAGGTTTGTTATGTATTTTTCATTATTATTATTAGTTTTTCCATGTGTTTTCTTTGTGTGTATGTATTGTTGTATATTAATTCTGAATAAAAACCTTTTAAAAAATGACTACACACAATGGCTGAAATCCTTTTGTGTAACCTATGTCTCAGGAAATGTGAGGATGTCACAGACAGGGAAGGATTTTCACTAATTAAAAATGTCCTACTTCTGTCCCATGACTTTTCTGACTCCTGGGTAATCCCATTCATCAGTGGAAACCATGGGACAAAAGGAAGTGGGGGGGGGCTTCTATGGCATACACAGAGGTTTGCAATGAAAGGGATTACATGGAGGTCAGAAAAGCTATGGTATCAAAGTAGAAAGTTTTTATTAGGAAAAAATCACACCCTGCTTTAACATCATCACCTTTTCACAGGTGAAAGTTATGCAACAGGACTTCAGCCAATATTCCAGGACAAAAAAATGAATATCATAAATGCATATCAATGATGATGATGATGACGACAACAACAATGATGATGATGACATGTGATAACACAGAGAGATTCTCATACATATTCTGCTCAGAAATTTTTATATATCTCTCAAAGACTGATCACACCAAAGCTGGATAACACAAAGAGATTCCTTACACCAAAACTATACAACTTACTTCTTTAATTTGGTGACCAACACCACCAACTGTGTTTGACTTTAACTCTCATAACCTTCAGCTAGCATGGTGCAAATGATGGGAGCTGATGGCCCACACATTTGGAAAGCACAATGTTGGGGGGAAATATTAAACATGCCGATTTGTAAGTAAATCCCATTGGAAACTAGAAGAATTACATCTGACTGGATATATACAACACTGTTATTTCCTTTAAGTGTGTTAGGGTTACAACCTAAGTCTTAAGCAGTTGAGTAAAATAGCTTTCCAGCTGCATGCAGGAGAATTCAACCTTAAAACTATTCAATTTATCTTTATATCTCCTGTACCCAAAGACATCACAGATTATATACTGTGTTGTCATCAGGTGAAATACAACAGCTCATGAATGGTTAAGGTTTCTCAAGAATGATTATAGAGTAAGCTCCATCAGACAGCTTCAGCTGTTTCTAAAAAATGTAGTCCTAGTCCTATTGAAGAGGCTGGGGACAACAAAAGGCTTGTTCACAAAAGCCAGTTACAGCTTTCAATTTTTCACAATTTATATGCACGTTTGTATTGCAAGAACTTTATCCATAATGCCTTGAACCCTTCTGCAGACTAAGTTCATTGTCACTATTTTCTATAAGACACAATTGTCAGTGCTCCCTTCAGGGCAGCTTTTGATTTTAGAAATAGGTCCATAATACTGAATTTCTTCACCGTAGCAAAAAGATACCTGAGAAATGTTCCACTCAGGAACAGCCTTGCCAGTAACACTGGGGGAAGATGGTACTTTCTACCAATTCTTTTGCAGCCCCTTGTGTTTGCAAGGCCTGAGAGATCCTATGCTCCTCATAAGGGTTTTGTTCCTGTCCATGAACAAAACTAGAGACTTTCCAATCTAGCCCTGGAACGTCAAGATTACTAAATTAGATTACCAAATTCAAAAGGGCAAGAAAATATTTCTACAAGCATCAAAAAAAACTACCAAAATATGTTCTGCAGGGAGAATAAAGCCTAGTAATAGGAGATCATCTAGTTTTGTCAGCACCACCTCTGAAAATGAGTAAATGGGATGACAAAGGGCAGCACTGACTATTGCTTGTTTGTTAGGTGCTGTCAAGTTGTTCCCAATTTATGGTGGCCCTTGCAGGGTTTCCATGGTATGTGAGATGTTCAAGGAACAGTTTACTTTTGCCACCCCTCCATGAGTTGTCATGGTCAGACAGGAATTTGAGCCCAGCTCTCCTGAGTTCTAGTCCATCACTACACCATATTTCCGTTCATCTTGATGTCTCCTAGCAACTTGATATCAATAAACCACTTTATGTCATACTCATTTTGCAACACTGATGCAACAAATGGCTAGGCTTCCCAAGTTGAAGTCCCAAAACCAGGAACTCTCCTGCCAACTGTTCAAATATAGTTGCCTCCACACAAGGCAATCTCACAGTAATTGAGAAGGCAGGTGGATCCTAAGAAGTTTGCAGAGTCTTCAGTGGGAGAGTTGCACTCCATGTTGCTTTGAAAGGTCAAAAGCTGCCCTTCATTCTTTGGATTTCTTTTATTATTATTTTTGTTAGCATTCCTAATTAGTTCTCCCTTCTCCTTTACAAAATATCACTTTTATAAAGGAAGCATTATAAGGTAACCAATGCATTGTATTTTTCTCTCAGCATAAGTAATGTGGGAATCATTAAAATGTTGATATCTACACACATCACAGCAGAGTTGCAATATAACTCATTCCTTCTGAAGAACTGAAAGTGCTTTAAATTTCTCAGTTCACATCAAAATTACTCTGAGGGAAGATATGTTTCCTACTCAATATGTTCCCTACAAAAGAAGGTTATTTCATATTGCAAAGTCCACGTGTATTCATATAGACTTCTATATACTAACACAGAGGTTTGCAACCTATGACCTGTGGGCCGAACCCAGCCTACGGTGCCATTTCATGTGGCCTGCCACCCTCACTTCTGCCACCACCGCTGCCAGAAGTGGCAAAAACAGCCAAAAATGTGCTGCCCTTGCTCCCACCACTGCTGGAAGCAGTGGAAGGGCCAAAAGCAGCTGAAAATGTGCTGTAAATGCACCCACGGCTGTCGTAAACATGTATACAACAGCCACAGATGCAGTTTATGGCAGCGTTTACAACTAGGGAAACCATGTGCCCAGCCCGCTCAGCTGAGAGGGTGTGGTCCTGCCCGCGGTGGGAAAATGTTGAGAACTCTTGTACTAACCTCTATGCCACCAGCATAGCTTATTGGTTTAGGTAGCTGGCTGCAGAGGTTGGGAGTTTGATTCCCCACTGTGCCTGTTGGAAGTAGTGTCAGCATCTGTAGCCTTGGGAAAGCTGCACAGTCACAGGGTGCCCCCAGAAGAAGAGAATGCAAGCGCGGCGCCAAAATGGCCGCCGCGCTCTTTGCGGCTCCCCCCCACCGGACTTGGACATCTGGGTAGTTAGGGGGCGTGGCCAGCACCCTTTAAAAGGGGTGGCCACGAGGCAGCCGCGCTGCCATTTTGCGAAGCGACGGAGAGGAGAAGTTTTTCCCCTCCACCCCCTCCCTAGTTAACAGTGTGATATTTTGGTCGCTTCGGGGCCGGGTGGGAATTTTTGGCTGGGACCTACAATTGGCTCTCGGGTCCTGGCTTTTTTGCCCATCCCACACTGTTGCTATGGTTTGACATAGGGGTTTTCTTCTGCTGCTATTGACTTTGGTCACATGGGCGGGTAGCACTGGTAAGGTAAACATTTATGTCCCACAGGTATCCGGCAGGTTCGCAATTGACTGGACAACACTAGACAGGCACAAGTTGGTTAACGTTGTCCAGTCAACGATGAACCAGGCAATGGGGTGATGGCACGAGCTAGGCAGCAGGCATCACCCCGTTATTTTACGGATAAGCGTCAGAGGGTGGGGTCAGTAGTTAGATTATTGACTACGGTCAACAATTTGTTTGTTGTCAACAAACAAATTGATACAAATGGATACATTGTAACCAATTGCCGTTGGCAATTTTGGGTGGAACCTTACCAGTGTTACTTCGGCCTGCTTGCCTTAAGAATTATAATTGGTGGAATACCAATAGAAATTTATAATTCGGACTAGGGCATGAATCAATAAATGTGGCCCAATGCCGTTATCCACTTTTACCAGTGTCTGAGTCCTTTATTGGGGGGTGCGCCTGCAATGGTAAACCATGTCTGTGTAGATTGGGATAATGTTTTTAAAGTCCCTATTTTTTAGGTACAATCATTATTCAGTAGCAGGTTGTGATCAAAGGAAGAGATGCATCTTCTCCCATTGTGAGGGAAGAGGTGCCCATAAGCTGCCCCTTGTTCTGACTGCTTGTCTCTATTTTTCAGAAATGCTTGGGTCTCCCTCTTGGAATGCAGAAGTGTAGCAGAAGATATGCGACCAATCAGATTATGTGATAGGTATGTCTTTCTGTTCCCCTGAAGTCTGAAAAGACCTTCAACAGACTTCAGAAGCAACATAATGAAGTCTTTATGTTCAGATTCTCTCATACTTGCTTTTAAAACCTTTGACCCACTCCTCTCTTGTGGGATCCTAACTGACACCTGTCTGATAAGATTAATATTGAATGGATAAGTGTACCATAATTCAAAACACATGAATATAGCTTTGTAGTTAAAGAATGTGGTCAGACAGTTGATCCACATATTCCCCTCTTACCTTGCTTGCATATGTGTGATAGTCTCTGTTATACTGTCATAAACAATACAACACTGAAGGAAAGTACAGTGTTACCTCGCATAATGAACGTGTAGCATAGCAGAAAATTCACATAACAAAGTGTTCATTATGCAATGTGATACCCTGCATAACGAAAAAATATTCATTATGTGGGGGTTTTGGTAACCAAGGTATACCCGCTCAATGGGAACCCCGGTTAATGATATATATTTTTCATTACGGGGGGTATGTCCCATAGGAAACCACATAACAGGGGAAAACGCATAGTGAAGAGCTCCGTGGAATGGAGTTTTTTCGTTATGCGAGGTTCTACTGTACTCATGAAACTTTGCAGCCTCAGCCCAGTTTCTGTGACCATGGATGAGAAATGAAAATGAATTTTGTTGGGTTTGTACTTTTTAACAGAAGTATACGTTTTTTATTTAAAATTCTTTTTGACACAAAATCTTTGTAAATCTGACAGTTTTTTGTTGTTCCGACCATTTGCGACCATATAGACCATCGTCCTCCAGGCACCTCTGTCCTCCACCCTCCTCCTCAGCCTGCCCAGCTCTGTGCCCATTGCGTCCATGATACCATTTAGCCATCTCATCTTTGGTGGCCCTCTTTTTCTTTTGCCCTCCACCTTTCCCAGCATCAAGGCCTTGTCAAGTGAGTCCTCTTTTCTCATTTGATGTCCAAAGTACTTTGCAGGCGCACCCCCCAAAGAAAGACTCAGACACTGGTATATGGATAAAGGCATCGGGCCACTTTTATTGAATAATGCCCTAGTCCGAATTATAACTTTCAATTGGTGTAATCATCCAATTGTAATTCTTTAAGGCAAGCAGGCCGCAGTAACACTGGTAAGGTTCCACCCAAAATGCCAATGGCAATTGGCTACATGTAACTATTTGTATCAATTTGTTTGTTGACACAAACAAATTGTTGACCGGAGTCAATAAACTATCTACTGACCCCACCCTATGACGTGTATCCGTTAAATCTCAAGGTGATGCAGGCTGTTAAGCTCCTGCCATCACCCCTTGCCTGGTTCGTCGTTGACCTGCCAAAGCTATTACCCCTGTACCTGTCTAAGTGTTGGCCAGTCAATTGCGAACCTGCTGGATACCTCTGGGTCATAAATCTTTACCTTACCAGTGCTACCCGCCAAAGTGACCAAAGTCAACTAACCCCTTTGCTCAAACACTAGCAACAGTGTGGGATGGGCAAAAAAGCCAAAACCAAGGTGCCAATTGTAGGTTCGGGCCAAAAATTCCCACCCGGCCCCGAAGCGACCAAAAATTCACACTGTTCACTAGGGAGGGGGTGGAGGGGAAAACTTCTCCTCTCCATCACAATTCTAAAATGGCAGCTCGGCTGCCTCGTGGCCACCCCTTTTATAAAGGGGTGGCCACGCCCCCTAACTCACCCGGATGTCTGAGTCTGGGGGGTGGGCCGCAAAGAGCGTGGTGGCCATTTTGGCGCCGCGCTTTCATTAGCTTCATATGTACTATCTGACCTTCTAAGGAGCAGTCAGGGTTGATTTCTTCTAAGATTGACCTATTTGTTCTCCTCGCTGTCAAGGGGACTCTCAAAACTCTCCTCCAATACCACATTTCAAAGGCATCTATTCTTCTGCGCTCAGCTTTCCTAATGGTCTAGCTCTCACACTGTTGTGTTCTGTAAAGCTGTGCCTTTAACAATGTACCTAGCCATGTGGTAACAATGTAACCTTTCTGTGTGCAACATTATAACCTTCAGCTGTATCAATGTAAACCTGATAAGGGGACGCGAGCTAGTGACCACTAGATGGCAATAGCGAGCGTCCAGCTCTCATGGCTCAGATTCACCTGGATCAGCAGCGCGGGAAGATTCCCGCCACCTCTTCACCTGGACAAGAAGGGTGTGACCTTCTACGACGTCACGCAGGCAGCAACCAATAGTCTGTCGACGAGCCACATTCAAATGTATAGCCAGCTGTATATATTGAGCTACCCATCCGCCATTACCACATGTTCCTCCGGATCATCATGCAATAAACCTGTGTTAAGCCAACCCTTCGGCTGTTTCATTGTCTCTGGTCCCTTACACTAAATTGGCGACGAAGGTGGGATAATGGCAGCCCACGGGACCAAGACATGCGCCGGTTTCGAAATCAGGAAACCGGGCGACTGGGAGATCTTCGAAATGGACTTCCAGGCAGCACTGATTGAGTCCGAAGTCACGGAAGAGGCAAAGAAAAGGGCCATCTTCACCAGGATGCTCGGACAAGAAACCAAAAGGACCTTGGTGGACCTGATCGCACCAAGGAGGATGAGCGAATTCAAGGCCAAGGAACTCATGCAGATGCTGCGTGAGCACGTCCGGCCCGCCACGGCGATGTTTCCCGCTCAGAGTGCGTTCTGGAGGCGAGTCCAAGCGCCCGGGGAAACGGTCGCCGCATTCGTGGTGGCCCTGCGGCTGGCGGCCGGCCCGTGCAAATGGGAGAATGTTGAAATCACCCTCCGGGACTGTGCGCTGTGCGGCCTGAACGACGCCGAAACCCAGCGCACATTAATGAACCAAGAGCTGCCTCCCACGTTGCAGGAGGTCATCAGAGCGGCACAGGCCACGGAAGCTACAAAGGCTGGGGTACAAGAACTCCAGGACTGGCGGCCGAGGTCGAGCAAGGCAGAGACTCCGGTGCATGCAGCCCGGCGAGCTTCGAGGTCGTCCGCGGAGAGCAGCGACGACGAGGACGTCCGGAGGGTCCGGAAGGAGAGCCGGCGGTGCGACGGCTGTGGAACGGCCCACGACCGCGTAAAATGCCCGTTTCGGAAGGCCGAGTGTCACAACTGCGGCCGCCGCGGACACATCGCCAAGGTGTGCAGGAAGAGGCGCGAGACCCGGAGAAGCTCGGCAGACCGTTCCGCGGGACAAGACCGCTCAACGAGACCCAAGGACGGCGCTCAGGCCACGCGGAAGCAGGACGGCGTGGGCCGCATCTCCGACGGCAGCGAGGACGACGCCCCAGTATTCAGCGTGTCCGCAGGACACCCCCGCTACTTTGTTGAGGTACTAGTTCAAGGGGTTCCCATTAGAATGGAAATTGACTCGGGGTCCTCATATTCAATCATTTCCCAGAGGGAGTTTTTGAGAATTGCCCCCCACAAGCGACCCAAGCTCAAAGCGTTGAGGTCCACACTACGGGACGTGCAAGGGAACAGCATTCCAGTGTTGGGGGTTGGAGAATTTCAGGTTAAATTCAAGAAGCACGCCGCGTCTCTCCCTCTAGTCGTGCTTAAAGGGGGAGATTGCAGCCTCCTCGGGACTCAATGGTTTCAGCCCCTGGGTTTGTTTATTGGGGGGGTGCACGCCGTTGGGATGCACGCCGTTGGGACTGACCCGATTCAGGAGGTGTGCGAGGCGCATCCCGAAGTTTTCAAAAAAGGACTGGGGAAATTCAAGGGGCCCCCAGTAACATTCGACCTAGACCCGGAGGTCCGCCCAATTCGACTCAAACCACGCCGGGTGCCGTTCGCACTCAAGGACAAGATAGAGGCGGAACTGGACAAATTGGTGGGCCAGGGAATCCTTGTGCCTGTTGATTCTGCGGAGTAGGAAACTCCAATTGTAACCGCACTAAAGGCCAATGGGGAGGTCCGCATATGCGCCGATTACAAGTGCACCATCAACAAGGCGATCCGCCCGAATGCGTATCCGGTGCCGGTAGTCAGCCATCTGCTGGCCAGGTTACACGGGGGAAAGTGTTTCGCTAAGCTCGACTTAGCACAGGCCTACCAGCAGCTTACGGTGTCCCCTGCCGCAGCTGCTGCGCAGACCATAGTCACCCATAAGGGGGCGTTCCAGGTGACGCGCCTTCCGTTCGGTGTAAATTCGGCGCCTGGAATTTTCCAGTCACTCGTGGAACGCCTCCTGAAGGGGCTAGAGGGGGTGTTGCCTTATTTTGATGACGTGTTAATAACGGGGGGGAGTCAGGTCGAGTTGGCCAAGAGGTTGGGGAAGGTCCTGACAATATTCGAAAAAGCGGGGTTGAGACTGCGAAAGGACAAATGCATCTTCTTCGCGACCGAGGTTGAGTTCCTAGGGTTTTGTGTGACTCCCGAGGGGATAAAACCATCCAAATCCAAGGTGGCCGCCATTAAGAAAGCCCCCCGCCCCACCTCCAAGCCCGAGCTGCAGTCGTTCCTAGGGCTGCTCAACTTTTACCACTCCTTCCTCCCCCGGAAGGCAGCAGTGGCTGAACCGCTACACAAACTGCTAAAAAAAGACCAGACATGGAAGTGGGGCGATGACCAAGAAAGGGCATTTAGCGAACTAAAAAGTCTCCTGGCATCTGATGCCATACTGACCCATTTCAACCCCAAACGCCCGGTAGTCCTGACCTGTGATGCATCCCCAGTGGGGGTGGGGGCGGTGCTGTGCCACGTGCTGGAAGACGGAAGGGAGGCCCCGATAGCATTCTACTCCAGGTCCCTGTCCCAAGCGGAGAGAAATTACGCACAGATGGACAGGGAGGCACTAGCGATAGTTGCGGGGACGAAAAAATTTCACGATTTTCTGTATGGCCGCCCCTTCACCATTGTAACGGACCACAAACCCCTGCTAGGCATTTTTACCGCAGATAAGCCCACGCCACAGATCCTGTCCCCGAGGATGCTCAGGTGGGCTATTTTTTTCAACGCGTACCAGCACGCGTTGGTCTACCGGCCCGGGAAAGAGATCAGCCATGCGGACGCTCTATCAAGGTCTCCCCTCCCCCTGACGCCCAGCCAGGTGAGCAAGGGGGAGCGAGACCATCAGGTTCTTATGATAGAGGTGCTGGATTTGCCCCCCGTAGTGCCCGCCGACATTGCCAAAGTGACAGAGAAGGACAAGACGTTAGCGGCAGTTAGCTCCTGGGTGCAGAAAGGGTGGCCGGCGTCCTCCCCAGCGGAGGAGTTCGCCCCATTTTTCAGGAAAAAGTTAGAGCTGTCCCTAGAGAGGGGGTGCCTCTTGTGGGGGCAGCGGGTGGTGATTCCCACTTCCCTTTGGCCATGGGTGCTCAAACTGCTGCACGTCAGCCACCCCGGCATCGTGCGATCCAAAGCGCTGGCCCGGAGCTACTTCTGGTGGCCCCAGTTGGACGCCGACATCGAGCACATGGTCGGCACTTGTGAAAGTTGCCAATGCTCCAGACCAGAGGAGGCCCGCCCCCCCACAGGGAGTGGGACGCGGCTAAGGGGCCGTGGTCCCGGGTGCACATTGATTTCGTGGGCCCGTTCAGAGGCACCCTGTTTCTTCTTGTCGTGGACGCCTTCTCCAAGTGGTTGGAGGTTATCCCAGTCACGAGCACCTCCTCGACCCAGACCATTGAGCATTTGCGGAGGCTCTTTTCCACGTTCGGCATACCCGACACATTAATTAGCGACAACGCCAGTTGTTTCATGTCCTCCGAGTTTAGGGCATTCATGGAGATTAACGCCGTTCGGCATATCACCTCCGCCCCGTTTCACCCAGCCACCAATGGTCAAGTGGAGCGCCTCGTCCGCACCACGAAGGACGCGTTGCGGCGCATGGGCCCCGGGGATCTGAACCTACAAGTGTGTCAGTTTCTGCTAGGGTACAGGGTGACCCCGTTGGCGTCAGGATACTCCCCCACAGAGCTCTTAATGCGTAGGAAACTGACCACCATCCTGACTAGGCTAGACCCCACGAGGGTAGAGGACAAGGGAAGGAACATTGGGCTAGAGGCCACAAAGAGTTTCAGTGTAGGCGCCCCCGTGCATTGCAGGAATTACGCCAGCACGGGCCCAGCCTGGGTACCGGGCGTAGTTGTGGAGCAAACCGGCCCCGTATCGTACCGCGTGGAAACCAGCACAGGGCTACTGTGGAGGCGGCATGCGGACCAGCTCCGACGCAGGGTCCCCGATGAGCAGGGCACAGACCAAACAGAGAAAAAATCAGCGTTAGGGTTCTCCCCCACCCGTTCAGCCCAAGGGGGAGGAAAAGGGGGCTGCGGGTCCCCACCAAGGGGGAGGGGGAAAGGGGGGATGTTCTCGTAGATATCCTGGGGGATTTTTCTGAGGAGGAGGAACCCGACCCCATACATATCTCACGGAATTCCCCCACAAATGCGGATACCCCAACTGAGTTAGAATTTGATTTTCAGGATCGGGGGAGTTTTTCGGAGTGGTCCCCCACCCGTCCAAGCGAGAAGAGGGGTTTTTCGTTAGCCCCGATCGCCCCCGGTCTGCCCACAATGGAGTTTTTCCCTTCCCCGAAGGCCGCCAAACCGCGGCAAGCCACTAACGAGTCCCCCTCTCCCATTACAGGACAAGGAACCAGGGAACAAAGAAGCAGTAGCGCCCCCGGGGGGGGTCAGCCCTCATCACGGCCCAAACGCACGTGTAATAAGCCATCTTGGCTGAGAGACTTCGTCTCATCCTAGGGGGGAGGGATGTTGTGTTCTGTAAAGCTGTGCCTTTAACAATGTACCTAGCCATGTGGTAACAATGTAACCTTTCTGTGTGCAACATTATAACCTTCAGCTGTATCAATGTAAACCTGATAAGGGGACGCGAGCTAGTGACCACTAGATGGCAATAGCGAGCGTCCAGCTCTCATGGCTCAGATTCACCTGGATCAGCAGCGCGGGAAGATTCCCGCCACCTCTTCACCTGGACAAGAAGGGCGTGACCTTCTACGACGTCACGCAGGCAGCAACCAATAGTCTGTCGACGAGCCACATTCAAATGTATAGCCAGCTGTATATATTTAGCTACCCATCCGCCATTACCACATGTTCCTCCGGATCATCATGCAATAAACCTGTGTTAAGCCAACCCTTCGGCTGTTTCATTGTCTCTGGTCCCTTACACTAAACACACCCATACATTACCACCTGGAAAACCATTGCTTTGACTATGCGGATTTTTGTTTTCAATGTGATGTCTCACTATGTTCCCCAGGTTTCTCATAGCTTGTCTTCCCAGAATCAGTCACCTTTTTATTTCATGGCTGCAGTCACCATCTGCAGTGATGTTAGATCCTAAGAAAGTAAAATCTGTCACTGCTTCTACTTCTTCCCCATCTATTTTCCAGAAACTGATGGGGCCTGTTGCCATTATCTTGGTTTTCTTGATATTGAGTCTCAAGCCAGCTTTTGCACTCTCTTCTTTCAACCTAATCAGGAGCTTCTTTAGGTCTTCCTCACTTTCTGCCATTAAGGTGGTATCATCTGCATATCTCAAATTGTTGATGTTTCTCCCAGCAATTTTGATCCCATATTGTGATTCCTCCATCTCTGCATTGCACATTATGTGCTCTGTGTATAAGTTGAATAAACAGGGTGACAAAATGCAGCTTTGACTTACTCCTTTTCTTATTCCATACCACTCTATCATTCCGTGTTCTGTCCTAACTGTTGCTTCTTGTTTCATGTACAAATTTCTCATGAGGCATATGAGGTGTTCTGGTATTCCCATCTCTTTAATTACTTGCCACATCTTGTTGTGGTCCACACAGTCAAATGCCTTAGTGTAGTCAATAAAACAAAAGTAGACTTGTTTCTGATATTCCTTTGTTTTCTCCATGATCCAACGTATGTTGGCAATATGGTCTCTGGTCCCCCTGCCTCTTCTGAACCCAGCCTGCACCTCTGGTAGTTCTCTCTCCACGTGCTGCTGAAGTCTATCCTGTATTATCTTAAGCATCACCTTGCTGGCGTGTGGGATGAGTGCAATTGTTCGGTAATTTGAACATTCTTTGGCATTGCCCTTTTTTGGGATTGGAACGCATACTGATCTTTTCCAATCCTGTGGCCACTGTTTTGTTTTCCAAATCTGCTGGCATATCGAATGTAGTAATTTGATTCCATCATCTTTTAGGGCTTTGAAAAATTCAACTGGGATACCATCATTTCCACTAGCTTTGTTGTTTGCAGTGCTCTTTAGGGCCTTTCTGACTTCACTCTCCAGGATGTCTGGCTCAAGTTCCATTTCCTCATCATTGCTTTATCAGGAGTGTTGAGGTCTTTTTTGCAGAGTTATTCTGTGTACTCTTGCCATCTTTTCTTAATCTCTTCTGCATCAGATAACTCCTTTCCATCTTTGTCCCTTAGCATGGTCGTTTTTGCTTTAAATGTTCCCTTGATTTCCCCAATTTTTAAAAAAAGATCTCTAGTCTTGCCTCTTTTGTTGTTTCCCTCCATTTCTTTGCACTGTTCATTTAGGTAGTTTTTTCCTTATCTCTCCTTGCTTTCATTTGAAATTCTTTGTTTAAGTGATTGTATGTTTTTTCTTTCTCCTTTGACTTTTGTGTTCCTTCTTTCCTCTGCTATTTTATGAGCCTCATCAGACAACCACTTTGCTTTTTTACGCTTCTTTTCTTTTGGTATGGTTTTCCTTGCTGCTTCCTGCATGATGTCCCACATCTCTGTCCATAATTCTTCTGGTGCACTGTCTATCAAGTCCAAGCCATTAAATCTGTTTCTCACCTCCACCGTGTATTCATTAGGTATGTTGTCTAGGTCATATCTGTCTGGTCTAATTGTTTTCCCTATTTTCTTTAGTCTAAGCCTGAATTTTGCAATCAGTAGATTGTGATCTGAGCCACAGTCTGCTCCTGGTCTTTTTTTTTTTTTTTGCTGACTGTATGGAGGTTCTCCATCTTTGGCTGCAGAGTATGTAATCAATCAGGTTTTGATGTTGGCCATCTGGTGATGTCCATGTGTAGAGTCGCCTCTTGTGTTGCTGGAAGAGGGTGTTTGCTATGACTAGTGCATTCTCTTGGCAGAACTCTATCAATCATTGCCCTGCTTCATTCTGTGTTCCAAGACCAAACCTGCCTGTTTTTCCATCTACTTTTTGATTTCCTACTTTGGCATTCCAGTCTCCTATGATAATGTGTACATCATTTCTTGGTGTCTGTTCTATGAGGTGTTGTAGGTCCTCATAGAACTGGTCAACTGTGGCTTCATCTGCACCAGTGGTCGGTGCGTAGACTTGAATTACTGTGATATTGAAAGATTTGCCTTGGATTCTGACTGACATCATTCTATCATTTTTGAGATTATATCCCATTACTGCTTTTCTCACTCTTTTATTGACAATTATGGCTACTCCATTTTTTCTGAGGTTTTCTTGTCCACAATAGTAGATATGATGGTTTCCAGAGCTGAATTCACCCATCCCTGTCCATTTTAACTCGCTGGTTCCCAAGATGTCAATGCTTATTCAAAGTTGCCAAGAGAACCCTATTTACCAAAACAAAAGGCACAGTCTAGAGGAAATAGGATGCTTAGTGCAACAGATCAGAAGAAGGGGAGGGACAGGAAAGGGGGAGGAGAAATACAGTGTTGCAAGGAATGTGAGATCTATGAATCAAGGAAAACTGGAAGTGGTTAAAATCTGACAGTATGTTTTCAAAAAAAAATATCCATATAAAATCATGTCTGCATTTTAAACATGTAAACAGCTGGAAACACATGATGTGTTTTTTCAAAAAAATACAATTAAACAGGAAAATTATCATGTTTACTGGCATATAAGACCCACTTTTTCCCCCTTAAAATACACTGGAAAATGGAATGTATCTTGTACTGTATATAGTGGCTTATAGTGGGCTATTTTGGTAATACGTAACTGGTAATACATATACTCTGATACGTCTTATATGCCAACAAATATGGTATATACAAATGTGTGCATATGATACATACCTGTATTAAGATAAGTATTTTAATACAAAAGATCGACACTGAGATACCCTAGCAAGTAATAAAAACAAGACTCACATATAATACCCCAGATAGATAGATAGATAGATAGATAGATAGATAGATAGATAGATAGATAGATAGATAGATAGATAGATAGATAGATAGATAGATAGATAGATAGATAGATAGATAGATAGATAGATACTATATGAAACCAGAGCCCCACAAGAATGTTGATATGATTCAGAGCATGTCTAGATTGCCCCTGGTGGAGCAGTCTAGGATTGCTGAGTCTGAAGCCACTTGAGGATGGTAGATGGGCTAAATCATGATCAACCCACTCCCCCCATCCAAACAAACAAATGCCCTTTGCCCATAAAGCTAATGAGTGTAGGAATGCATCTGGTTTCTGTCTTGCCTGTCTCTGACACATTTTGTAACCAAAAGCCTCTTTGCTTGCATGCGTAGAATAGTGAAAAAGTATTCTCCTTATTTGGGCTCTGACACTTCTGATTGGCTGTGGGCCCTCAGCTTTGTCTCTGTTAAGTTTCGTTTCTGATATACATTGCTTGCTTAAGTTTCGTTTCGGAGACTCTCTGCCTGTATAAAGAGAAGGCATGATTATCGTTTGTCAGCCAAGGACTGGAGTCGTGTTTTTTCTGTCTCTACCTCAAAAGATCTGAGGATATAAACTGCTGCTAATGAGGCTGACTGATTGAAGAGATCTTTACATGAATCAGATTCCAACAAGTGGTGCTCCGTGGTGAGGCGATTGAATGAAATTCAAAGGAATGCTTTGAAGAGATCTGCTTCAGCGAACAGCAATTAACACCTCATCGACCGGGGACAAGGTCTTCATTCACCTCCGACCAGACAGGTCCGACCAGAGGAAAGGTCCAATCGAGCGCTTGAGAATTACAACAGGGTGAGTGGAAAATGGGGTGTGTGCTTTCTTCGCAAATGCAGGAACTTTGTAGAGATATCTCAGATCTTTTGATTAACAATGGGCGAAAGGCTGATGAGAGCGAGATACAAAAGCTAGTTAAAGCTATAGGGAAAATCAGTCCTTGGGTTAAATATGATCAATGTCTGGACTTACAACAGTGGAAACAGATTGGGAGAGAAATGCAGAAGCATAATGGAATTTCTGAATCAATATTATTTACATGGGGGGAAGTCAGAGACTGCCTTCAGAGACTCACTCCAAAGAATATGTTATTCTCTCAGAGGCTTGATGGCCCCCTCCCACAGCTTTTGCCACCAGACAAGGGAGGGGCTATGGCAACTGCTCCTCCATCATATGAGAAACAACAGCCCCCTGATGGGGGTGGAGGTGGAAAAGAAGATGGGACATTATATCCTGCCTTGCAGCAATCAAGCACTTTTAGCCCTACCAAAACACAATTCTCTGCTGCTTTAACGGCAGCTGTGCTGGATGTGGAATCTCCTGAAATATACCCAGTGATCAGGGGGGCTCCAGCTGTGGGCAATGCACTGGCAGTCCCAGACAGATATGAAACCCTCCATTACAAATATCTGAAGGAACTAAGAGTCAGCATACGTGACTATGGGTTTAATGCACCTTTTACTAAAGCTCTGTTGGAAGCCATTGCTTCTCAAAAATTGCTACCAGTTGATTGGAAACAGATGATTAAAGCACTCCTGCCTCCTGCAGAAGCCATGCTCTGCTTGCAAGAGTGGAGGGATGTGGCTTGGGAGGTACACCATACACGCCCTGCACTCACGATGGATATGTTATGTGGGGAGGGAAATTTTGCCAACCCCACACAGCAGTTGGCACTCACTGATGCCCAGCTGGGAGAGATTGCACAGATAGTCATGCGCGCCTGGAGTAAGATTCCTTCCAAAGGGGATAGCTCAGTTGCTGGATTTGCAGCAATAAGGCAGGGCCCTAAAGAGGATTACACTGAGTTCATTAACAGACTCATGACTGCTCTCAGCCGCCAGGTGGAAAATGTGCCGGCACGGGAAATGCTCATGAAACAACTGGCTTTTGAAAATGCCAATGAGGATTGTAAAGGGGCTCTGACAGCTGTTTATGCTAGGCCAGGAACATCTATAGCAGACATGATGAAAGTTTGTCAAAATGTGGGGACTCACAGTTACAAGGCTCAACTTCTGGCAGCTGCAGTTCAATTGCCCACAACTCAGGCTCAAAACAAACGTTGTTTTGGCTGTGGAAAAGAAGGACATTTTAAAGCAAAATGTCGCTTCTCTCAAAAGCAGGCAGCACGCCCTTCAAGGAAGTGTCCCATTTGCCAGAAAGGGTACCATTGGGCCAATCAGTGCCGCTCAAATCCTAATGCCAATCCCTCAGCTGCTCAGCACAAAGACTCTGACTTTTCTCCACAGCAGCAGGGAAATGGGAGTGCGGGCCAGGCTCGGGCCCAGGCAAAATAATAGGGCTACCAGAGGTCAGTGAGGAAGCAATACAGGAAGTTTTGGAAGAGATGGCAGAAGATATGGAACTTGCCCAAGAAATGATTTCACGATATAGAAAAAACCATCCTCTAAAAGAAGGACTTTTATTGAGGTTATCTAAGGACTGTACTTTTACTATGCCAGGGTGTATGGAGGCTCTTCCCACAATGGTTGATGATGTTAATTTCCAGGGCATGATGGGCATCGTTCTTCCTTGCCCAGACGCCTTACCCGCTTCTGTACACATTGCAGCAGGGTCAGTTACATTGGGTCACCAAGAAATTGTCGTCCCTGCATCAGCCACGCAACATCTCACCCTGCCTAAGGGACAACCTGTAGGACGCCTTCATCTGCTCCCACTAGGGACCACTGCAACTCCATCCCAGGAGGCGACTGTAACAGCAGCTATGGCGGTGATACAAATCACCAAGGATAGACCGACCCGCTCGCTGATTATGGGTGGACGTTCAGTGTCTGGATTGGTCGATACAGGAGCCGATATTTCAGTGGTGGCAAAAAAAGATTGGCCAACTAGATGGGCCGTCCGCCCCTGTAGGGAGGTTTATGGGGTGGGCGGGTACGAGCCAGCACAGCAAAGTGTTCATCCAATCGTCTTTGAGACCTCAGGGGGAACAAAAGTTTCTCTTCACCCCCTGATTATGGATATTCCTATTACTCTGTGGGGCCAGGATCTCCTGGCTAAAACAGGGTGTACCTTGCAGACAAATTTTTGATACGGGCCTCCCCTGCAGCGCCGTTGCATGCACTTCCACTACAATGGAAAAACACCCCGCCAGTGTGGACGGATCAATGGCCGCTCTCAAGAGAAAAGCTCCAGGCGGCGGAGGCCCTTGTACAGGAGCAATTAAATCTGGGACATATTCAACCAACCACTAGTCCTTGGAACTCTCCGATTTTTGTGGTGAAAAAGAAGTCTGGAAAATGGCGATTGTTACATGATTTGAGAAAAGTTAATGAGCACATCTTGCCAATGGGACCTCTACAATCTGGACTTCCTAATCCGAACATGATTCCGGAAGATCATCAACTCATGGTCATAGATTTGAAGGACTGTTTTTATACAATCTTGCTAGCGCCACAAGACAGAGAAAAATTTGCATTTACATTGCCAGTATACAATAATGAACATCCTACTCAACGGTTTGAATGGTGTGTCTTGCCTATGGGTATGGCCAACTCGCCGACTCTATGCCAACATTTTGTGAACAAGGCTTTGGAACCTTTCAGGCAACGTCATCCAGAGGTTAAAGTCTATCATTACACAGATGACATTTTATTGCATGGTCCACAAGTCACGGAGAAACACCTGCAGGACCTAGCAGACATTTTGCAACAAGCGGGCTTGATCATAGCTCCTGAAAAAGTACAGCGGATGTATCCATTCCAATATCTGGGACATAGGCTCTCAGCTACAGCTTCGACTCTGCTATTGCTAACAATAGCTATTCCAGAACAGTTCACTCTTGTACAATTGCAACAATTGCTAGGGAACATAAATTGGGCTCGTCCTTTCTTGGCCCTGAGCACGGAGGAACTGTCACCACTCTTTGCTGCTCTTTCTGGACACACTTCTCCGGCGGACATCATTCCCTGCACAACGGAGATGCATACAGCTCTTCAACGCCTCAACGAAAAGCTGCATACCATCGCTGTGGATCGGGTGCCTGAGGGCACCGTTGCGCTGGCATGCGCTCTTCTTCCCACACCGAGGCTGCCCACGGCGGTTTTGTTCGCGCCTGTCAACGCTCAGAAGGTGGCCATCGTGGAATGGCTACACTTGGCGCACACTCCCTCGAAAAACTGTTATCGCCTGCCTGATGTGATTGCTGATCTTTTCCTCAAATGCCGTACTAGGGCAAAGCATTTGACTGGCTATGACGTTGACTTTGTTTGTTTTCCTTTTTCGCAGGATCAGCTAACCGCCTGGCTACAGCATTCTGAGGCATTTCAGGTGGCCATGGCGGACTTTGTGGGACAAGTTAAATTTAACCCCCCCAAGGATAAGCGGTTTACCTTGCTGAATCTCACTTCTTACTCCCTGTCATCCCCGCTTTGCATGCAACCTATCTTGCATGTCGTTACTCTTTTCTCGGATGGCTCCCCCTCCCGTGGAGTCCTTACATGGCAGGGTCCTACTGGGGAATGGGAGGTTGTTTTTACAGGACCTCAAGCATCGGCCCAGCGGTCGGAACTGGCAGCGGTCATACTTGCTTTCTCTACGTTTTCTGATGTGCCTTTTAACCTGATTGTGGATACTCAATATGTTTACCGCCTTGTTTTTACTTTAGTTCAAGCTTATTTGCCTCCATCGATGGATAGGGATCTTTTTGCTTTATTCCAACAGCTTCAAGGTTTTCTTTCCAACCGTACGGTCCCTTTCTTCATTGCCCACATACGCTCTCACACAAGGATCCCAGGTTATTTGACGGAGGGCAATGCATGAGCAGATTCTGCTCTCCGAGACTCTGCTGAGGTTTTTTCTCTCTTTGACAACCCCATTGACAGTCATGCAATGTTTCATCAATCTGCTAAGGTTTTGCATAAACGATTTTCCATTCCTATGTCACAGGCTAGAGACATTGTGTCATCCTGTGCTTCCTGTACGAAGTCTCCTATATTCCTGCCATTTGATGCTGTTAATCCTCGAGGAACAGAAGCTAATCAGCTATGGCAGATGGATGTCACGCAAGTACCTGCTTTGGCTCCGCTTTCTAAGTTACATGTGACTGTTGATACCTTCTCTGGATTTATATGGGCTACACCCTTACGGGGTGAAACATCCAGACATGTTATACAACATTGCATTCGTTCGTTTGCGGCAATGGGTAAACCTAAAAGCCTTAAGACAGACAATGGGTCATCATATGTTTCTTCTGCCTTTCGGGACTTTTGCCGTCAGTGGGACATTAAGCTAACCCATGGAATACCCTATAACTCGACTGGACAGGCGATTGTTGAAAGAGCCCACCTGACATTCAAAAATTTGTTACACAAGCAAGTGGGAGATAGAGGGGTTCCTGTGGCTGAAATACCTACAGCTGTTGCTAAAGTACTGTATACTCTTAATTTTCTTCTTGCTCCCCATAACAGGTCACACTCTCCAGTCGAATTGCATTTCAGGACCGAGGAGTGTCTTCCTAAGCCATTGGTCGTTTATCGGCAGCAACCCGATCCTGAGTGGAAGGGTCCTGTACCTCTAATCACCTGGGAACGAGGATACGCAACGGTTTCTACAACCTCAGGACCTGTGTGGATTCCTGCTCGAGCGATCCGCCCATGGAGAGAGAAGAAGGTTACTCAGCTCCAGGACGGTGGTTCACCAGTAGACTAAATATGCTGACATTTGTTCTTTTCTTTTTTACTGTGCTTCCAGCTGTAAGAACAATACCTCATGGGGGCAACCCCAACTTTTGGATTCGTCATGCTAACTATGTTTGAGGTTCATGGTAAGAATGCAACGTTATACTATGAGCATCCACTGGCCGTGTCTCAAATGGCCTTTCTTCCGGCATTGTTCAACACGCCAGAGTTGGTTATTGGACATTTGCAACATCTTGATAGATCTACACTCTTCTCTAATCCTCCAGAACAATTTAACAACACCCGCTGGCGAAGCATGACATTCAAGAAATACACTAAAGGACTTTGTTTCTGCTGTCATAGTTCTGGAGTCTGGAATAGTAAATGGAAGTACTGGACTCAAGCAAAAAGGGTTTTGCAGAATGTAGGCAATTATACGGGTTGTGATGATTATTTTTGGTTATGGGGTAGTTATAACAGTTCTTATAAGCTTAATTATACCTTGTTTAACACTACTATTGAAGATATATATGATGTGTTTCCTATGTTTACTCCTGATTATCCTGCTATAGATAGTGGTTCAATTTGCAATGGATGGCAAATCAAGGATCCTAACATGTGGTTCTTTTTTAATGGAGTTGCCACGAATTTCCATCCAGGACAATATCAATGTGCAGCATTGGGTTATTTTATCTGATCAATACTATTGAGGAAGAACTTCAGAATTTACAGGAGAGCATTACTAACAATGTACGCACTGATGTTAATCTCTTTGATTGGGTGACTTCTTGGTTGCCTGATTTATCTGTCCTTAGACTAGTTTTCTTTTATAGGTTCATTATTATTATCTGCCTTATATCTTTGTGTTTTTGCATTAATTGTATTCCTAACCTTATTTCTATGTGTAACGCATGTCCACTGCGTAGAAGGGAGAGATCGAGTTTTGCACGACGGCAATTGTACTCAATGAGGTATCATCCTCCGGAACAAGGTACCATGAGTCAGGAGGGGTACGATGTTCAGGAGGACAGTGATGATGTATATGGAGGAGTAGTTATGGAGTATGATGACATGCAGGGGTATGATTAGCCGTCCCTCTCTCAAATTTAAATGAAAAAGGAGGACATGTAGGAATGCATCTGGTTTCTGTCTTGCCTGTCTCTGACACATTTTGTAACCAAAAGCCTCTTTGCTTGCATGCGTAGAATAGTGAAAAAGTATTCTCCTTATTTGGGCTCTGACACTTCTGATTGGCTGTGGGCCCTCAGTTTTGTCTCTGTTAAGTTTCGTTTCTGATATACATTGCTTGCTTAAGTTTCGTTTCGGAGACTCTCTGCCTGTATAAAGAGAAGGCATGAGTATCGTTTGTCAGCCAAGGACTGGAGTCGTGTTTTTTCTGTCTCTACCTCAAAAGATCTGAGGATATAAACTGCTGCTAATGAGGCTGACTGATTGAAGAGATCTTTACATGAATCAGATTCCAACAAATGAGTCACTTCACAATATGAACAAATTACACTTTCTCTGCAGAGGAGCAGGGAAAGTGTGTGGGTTTTCCCCTATCTGTTGTAGCACAATTAGAAGAGTCTTTTTCTTTAAAAAAAATTCCTTTATTTTTCTCTGTAGGAACAGAGAAAAAGGAAGAAAATATTTTAACACACCTGACATAACACTACAACAATCAGATAGGAGGGGGGAAATAACACTTCTCTGCAAAGGAGCAGAGGATGTGTTTGATGTCAATATCCAACATGTTGAAGGGGTTAGGTTGCAAGGCTCCCATCCCTCGATCCAGCAGTCCTAACCAACTACAGACCTGTTTCCACCCTCCCCTTTTTGGGGAAAGTATTGGAAAAGGCAGTGGCGCGTCAGTTGCAGGGGGTACTGGATGAAGCGGAATATCTGGACCCCTTCCAGTCAGGATTCAGACCTGGATATGATACTGAGACTGCATTGGTCACGCTGATGGATGATCTCTGGTGAGAGTGGGATGGTGGTCATCCGTCCGTCCTTGCTCTTTCAGTGGCTTTCGATACTGTCGACCACGGTATCCTTCTGGAACGGCTCCAAAGATTGGGGATCCAGGGCACTGTGTGGTCCTGGTTTTCCTCATTTCTGAGGGGCCGGACCCAGTTGGTGTGGTTGGAGAGCGAGAAGTCCAGTCCTAGGTCCCTAAAATATGGGGTGCCTCAGGGCTTGGCACTCTCTCCTCTCCTATTTAACATCTACATGAAGCCGCTGGGTGAGATCATCCGTTCCCACGGGGTGCGGTACCATCAGTACACGGATGATACACAGTTGTACATCTCGGCCCGTGGGGACCTCAGTGATGCAGTCAAAGTCCTTTCCAGTTGTCTGGAGGTGGTTGGTGGTCTGGATGGGGGCGAATGGGTTACGGCTGAATCCTAGTAAGACTGAGTGGCTGTGGATGGGGGATCCTGTGCTATCCCGGGAGCTACCATCTTTGGTTTTGGATGGGGCTATTTTGCCCCAGACCAACCCGGTGCGCAACTTGGGGGTCCTTCTGGATTCGTGGCTGCTGCTAGAAGAACAGGTGAACAGGTGGCAGCTGTGGCCAGGAGGGCCTTCACCCAACTTCGGGTGATTCGCCAGTTGCGCACGCTCCTGGACTGGGACTCTTTGCTCATGGTCACTCATGCTCTGGTGATCTCCAGACTAGATTATTGTAATGCGCTCTACATAGGGCTGCCCTTGATGACCATTCGGAGGCTGCAGCTGGTCCAGAATGCGGCAGTCCAGGTGGTGATGGGGTGTGGACGTTATGCCCATGCCTCACCACTGCTGCGGGAGCTGCACTGGTTACCCGTTTGCCTCCGGGTGCAATTCAAGGTGCTGGTTTTGACCTTTAAAGCCCTATATGGTAGTGGGCCAGGTTACCTTAGAGACCGCATCGCCCTAAGGATGTCTGTCCGTCCAACCAGAGCGGACCAGAGGGGTTCTCTAATAGTGCCATCAGCCAGGGGGGCTCGCCTCTCTGGCACAAGGAGGAGAGCCTTCTCTGTGTCCGTACCGGCCCTTTGGAACCTCCTGCCTGTGGAACTGCGTCTCCAGATGGAGTTGTTGCCCTTTAGAAAAGAACTAAAAACCTGGCTGGCAGGCCAAGTTTGGGGTGCAGGTGGAGGGGTGGCCTCCGTTGGGTGGTTAATATAGGAGAGGATGCCTGCCCCACTGTTTCTTCGGTTCCTGCACCCCTCTCTTTTTAGGGGTGGTTCTTATTGCTTTTTTTATCTGTTTTATTTGTTTTTATCTGTTTTTACTCACTGTTGTGAACCACCCGGAGTCGGCTTTGGCTGAGTGGGTGGTATAGAAATTTAACAATAAATAAATAAATAAATAAATAAATAAATAAAATATACACCATTCCCAGTGTCCACAGAACTAAAATTCTATTTCCCTAACAAAGATTTCCAGTACAGTACTTATTCTGCCCTGCTCCATACTTGGATGCTGAATCTATAGATTCTTCTGATCAAATAAGTTTCAAGAAACATCATGAAGTTTTAATTCTTTTGGGACATTATGGAATGTGATGTGTCCATTAGCTGGCAGATAAAAAGCAAATGAAAAAATGCAATACTGTTGCTGTTATTCAGCATCAAGTCACTTCCAACTTGACCGCAACCTATGAATTAGTGACTTCCAAGCACAATATCAGAAGTAGCAAATAAGAGTGGGGTACACAGAAAGAGCCTCCTTGAAGATTGTGGTATTTTTAACCACAATTGGACGTACCCTAGTAATGGCAACTTTGTGCCTTCATTTTGGCAGTTTCATGTCTGACCTAGACACAAAAGAAGGAGCAAATATGAGTGAAAACATTGCTTTGCTCATGGATATCTCATGAGCAATTAGCTAAATTAGTTGTCATCCACTGCTAGTCAGCATGTAAGACAGCGTGTATTTGCTTGAAATACCATTTTAAACAAGCCAACCTCCCCTTGTGATTATGGGAGGATTTATGAGTCCAAGCCAAGCAAGAAACTTCATGGAGCTATTTATGATGAAAGTTAAAAAAGAAAAATAATGTAACATGAAAGAAGAATTACTGTTTTGTTCCAAGATAGGGGAAGAAGAGGAGATGCTCATATTTTCAGAGACAGAATGTCATAGCAAAAATACCAAAGGCTACAAGACCACAGCAGGAGATGGATAAGAAGGTCAGAGATGTTAATGAATGTGCAGGGCTACAGAACAATTTTATTGGCTCATAGCAATGAAGATAACCATAAACAATTTGATTCATACCAATTAAGAACAGCAATATAATCTTTATCACAAAGACTATAGAATATACTGAACCATATGTTTAGATCTAGATTTCTACTTTCAAAGAAGCTATATTTTCACCAAATTAGTGGCAATATGGGGATATTGTGCCATTTCCTCCCATATAGCTGGATTCATTCTCTGTATTTTCATTTGAGTTTCTATTTGCAATTTCCAATTTGTATCAATTTATGCCTCGAGGCTCTCCTAACTTACCACACTTGACACAACACAAAAAATAATGTCTTGTCATACCAATGGACCTTAATAAATATATTCTGTATCTCACTATATATCCAGTTTCCATTTGGCACTTAAAACAACTTTATGTACAAAAAGATATGGCAATCTCACAAACTTGAGTACAGAATCACACAAACAGAATATTAAATTACTACAGTTTTAATAAGGGTATCAAAAGGAAGAGTTATTTTAGGAATTGAAAAAATAAGTAGTAGTTTCTGTTCAGCTGACATAAAAATGTTAATATCCACAACATCGTGAAAAGTCTTGTGGTATAACAGTTCAGCTACTTGAAATATTCAGAATTTGTGCTTTCTTCTTTGTTTTGTAACGTACAAAAACATTAGGCTGCACTTGCAAAGTTACCTGTACAGCACAACTGTGGACAAAATTTTGTTGCTTTGCACTGGAGTAGACCCATAGGATCAATGAGGATTTGGTGAGTCAATTTTTCCATAAGCTCCATTAAATAAATAATAAATTTTGTGTCAGAAATTACTCTGGGTTGAAAGGATTTTTGCTGGAGAAACTCCGCTCAGGGGAGGCCCAAATGAGGCTCCTTTCATGTCCCCAAGATCTGTCATGCAGCACTTGGGTATCAAAACCTGACCTTCCAGTCTCCAAACTCAGCATCTTAACCACTAAGCCACCACTGTGCTGTATGAGCTCCATTGATGTAAATGGACCTACTGCAACTGTGACTTACTATGCTAAAGTAAGTCACACTAAAAGTTGGCCCATTTGAATCAATGGAAATTATGAAGGAGCTGACTTACTAAATCCAATTGGTTCAAGTGGACTATTTTAGTGTAATTTACTATGCTAAGCAGCAGCATTTTGGCCATTATGAAATAACCTTTGGAGATACCAATCCACTACTTTCTGAAGTTTGATCTGCAAAAAGGTAGCTATCTCTCTTTTTGCACTCCAAATGAATAGAGGAGGTACAACCTGATAGTGTTTAATAGCTGACTTCGAACTACATAAAAGACTAAACATAATCCTCATTTTCAAGCAGAAAATGCCTACAATCAGGACAGCTTTAATTTATCACATAATTTCAGATCAGTTTCTGATCCTCCTGCATGTTCTTGGCATTCAGCAAATGTCTGGATGAAGAGAGCAAAGCTAACTCCAGCCTATTAGTCTTTGCAAACAAACTCCCCCAACCAGAGCAATTAGGTCAGTTAAGTCAAAGTCAAATATTCCCAGAATGAGGTTCTCTAAGGTAAAGGTAAAGGTAACCCTTGCTCAAAAGCCAGTCCTATTCAACTCTTGAATGTAGTGCTCATCCCTGTTTACAGCTGAAGAACCAGCGCTGTCTGCATCTACAGACATTTCCATGGTCATATGGCAGACATGACTAAATGCTAGAGCACACTGATCTCCACTATCATATAAATTACTAGCAGAGGTTGCCCGGCATTGCCGGGCTGTTTTAAATTGTGTTGAAAGGTTTTTGTTTTATGTTTATACAAATGAGGTTAGTCTGTAATTGTGATTTTTAAAATGTTTATTTCTACGCACGGGCTGTTATAAACTGTGATTAACTTGGGGGAGGGGGGGTTGGATTAAAAAAGAGGAAAGGATGATATAATTTTTTATAATTATTTTATTTAACCAAATAATGTTTTACTATGTGATTTTTTTTAATAGTTGTACGTTGGATAATAATTTTAAAAATGTGTAAGTATATGTTTGTTTAAATTTAATATTTTTAGAAATGTTTGTATTGTATTATTTTGTGATTTATTTCTTTGAATATTTTTGACTGTTTTTTCTCCTGTGGCCTCTGGGTGGGGCTGTTGAGGTTTTCATTGATTTTGGCTGTTTTTCTCTACTGGCCTCTGGGTGTCGCTTCTTCCAGTAAGTAGTCTCTTTCTTTCCTCATTTCAGTTCCGGTTGTCGTGGAGGAAGGTCATTTGGGTGAGTTCTCTGGTTTAATTTCTTTTGGGGGTTATTTTTTGTAAAAAAAATGGGGGGGTTGTGTGTGTTCTTTCTTGTTGATTTTGGTTGTTTTTGGATGTTTTTGGTGTTGTTTTTTAATTAATGGTTTATTTTTGGGTTAAGTAAAGTCAGCGGGCACAGCGCCATCTGCTGGCTTTGCTTACCTGGGAATGGATTTACTTTCAAGGGGGGGCAAGGCACCATTGCCTTGGCCCCTGCTTGAGAGCAAAACTCTTTTGGGGTAAGTAAAGTCAGCGGGCGCAGCACCGTCCGCTGGCTTTGCTTACCTGGGAATGGGTTCACTTTCAAGGGTGGGCCAAGGCAATGATGCCTTCGCCCTCCCTTGTAAGTGAAACACTTACTTTTAAAGTAAAGGCACCAGGCAGAGTGCCGTCTGGTGCCTTTGCTTTGGGGAGGAATTGTTTTGCTTTCAGGGGGGGCGAAGGCATCAATACCCCCCTTGAACTCCCTCTGTTTTTGTGGGTTTTTTCCACCCTGCCTCCACTTTTTATATATTTTTTCAACATATAAAATACAAAACATAATGCTAATAAAATACAATACATTATACTAAAAGATAATAAACAATAAAATAAAATAACTAACATACAAAATACACTAACATTAAAAAATAATAAAAAGAGGGGGGAGAAAAAACAGCCCCCACCCTATTACATTTTATATCTATCCTTATAAATCATGAACCTTAACATCCAATTTACTACAAAAACTCATTACCCCAATAGTTCATACCATAATATCTTGGGTATGGAACAATTTACAAAAAAAGAAAAATACACATAATACGTCACCCAGTGTTTATTTACATTGCCCTGGAGAACCCGGAGTGAATCGATATTTCACTTCCAAAATCCACTTTGATCAGGTACAGGTGTATTTCTTTCATCCCCCATGAGAGAGTGATCCACAAAGGGCTTCCAAATATTCCAAAATCTATTCTCTTTTAAATTATCCCTTTTTTTTCTTTATCTCCCAAGTCAATTTGTCATTCAATGCTAAATTCCACATTTCTTTATACCATTCTTCAATCCGTAAAGTTACCTCATTTTTCCAATTCCTAGCAATACATTGTCTACCCGTTATTATCATTATTTCTAACAACTCTTTCTCATCCTTACTTAGGTTAATACCTTCCACATTTGTTAACATAGTGATACCCGATCCCAGTTTGACCACTTTACCAAATATTACTCCTACTCCTTTTCAATACTTTTCCAAAAAACATTCACCCCAGTACAACTCCACCACATATGTTCATATGTTCCAATTGTGTCTTTACATCTCCAACACATTTTATCCCTCTTATTATCCATTTGATGCAGTCTCACTGGGGTCAGGTACCACCTCCATAACATTCCCGCCTCCACTTTTGTTGAGGCCAGTGGTGGTCTCGGCATGTCTTTGGCAGGGTAGTGTGGAGGAGAGGGAGTCCCTCTCCTCCCCGTTGCTCCATGCATGAACGGAGTGTTTGCATGGACTTACGGGTGGACTTGCGGGTGTTTGCGTGGACTTGCGTTCACATTGTGGTTTTAATTTTAATTTTTCACGCACCGGCTTCCTCAGCGTTCTTTGCGCTCATGGCGCGCAGGATGCTGGGGCTTGTAGTTATGGGTTTGTGGTTTGTATTTGTGCTGCATTTTTTTAAAAAACGGTTTTCTTTTGATTGGCCGCAGCACGTTTTCGAACGTTCCTTGCACCGCGCTGTGCCAGAGCGCCTCAGCCTGATTGGCTCTGCCATGGCACAGCACAAGGAACATTGGGAAATTAAGTTGTTTCCCTTTTTTTGCATTTGTGGGGCTGTTGCCCCACTGCCGGTTTTCTAAATCCTTCGTTGACCTGTGGACCCAGTTCGCCCGTGTGCACGAATGGTGGGTGCGGGTTAGTAGGGCCAAGGTTTAGGAACTTTTGCGAAGTTCCTACGGTTAACCCTTGGTTTTATAGGTTAAGATGTTTCCTTTCTGACTCTTCTGCAACACAGATATTGGCTTGTGCACATGAAAGGGTCTTTCATGCCTGTATCAAAAGAAGATGGGTATATTATCAGAAGAGAGTGTGGTGCAAACACACAATAGATATCAATTCACCCACCCTGCAATCCTGTGAACATGGGAGGAAACCTTTTTGATCACAGTGGGACATGTCCCTGAGGAAACTTCCATGGAATTCAATTACAAGCCACCTGTGCATTAGGCACATTGCAATTGCTATGCTTCAAACTGATATGACACAAACTTTAGCACCCTTACACAAGACAGATTGTGAGCTTCTGTCTTGTAGTGCATTGGCAAATTGGCCCTTGTTGGGCTTTAATGAAAGTTGTATCATTATTCTTGATCAAAGGTAACGAAAAGAAAACATCCTAAATATTGCTCCATTCCTTCCAACACTATCGTCTTTGCTTTTCCCATCCAAGCAAGGTATATTTCCCCTAAATATCTAATCTATTTCCTTTTTTATCATACATAAAGGGAAGAATATATTGTTTGTAATAGCTATATCCAACATTTTAATATTGAGATTACAATATGATCAAAGCACATTATTTCAGTTTCTTCCTTCACCTCCCCCCATGTCCTTCACTTCTGGATTACCTCTATTTGAAATCACTGAAAGCTCCATGCCGCATATAAATAAGTAAGGTGACAGCAAACATCCTTGTCTTATAACCTGTAATAGTAAAAAATTCCCCTATCACAAGTGTATGAGAGACAAATATGACAGCTACAAAAGAAGCAGACAAAGAGCCTGGAATTGTCAAGAGAGTGCAGGGAACAATATCAAGAATAAATGGATATCAGAAGGGCTGTTATAAAGAAGCTTAAAGTGAGTGGATTTTGAACATGATGCAATAGGTCACAAAAGACCACTGTAAAGAGCACACATTGGAAAGAATACTGTAGAGCCAGAAGACACAACATTGACAGTGCAAACTCAGACAATTCTACTTACAAATAAATCTCACTTAGTTCATGCGACTTACTCCAGTATACAGGACTGTGTCTTAATTGTATCTAGTATTCAAGAATGAAGATTCAGTCTGCACCATAAAAATCAGTCTCTATGCAATAGAATAAGAATACAATATCCCAATATCGATTTGTCGTCACTTATCTATTTGAGCACAAATCAACCGAACTCCAAAATGTTCTATCCTTTGCCTTCCATTTCCATCTCTGGCCGAACACCTTTACCATCAGCTCGTCCCATCATTTTCAGGGTCTGCCTACTGTTTTTTTGTGGTCCCTTGGTAGCCAGTCTGCTAGCTGACAAGTCCATCTGCTATCCTTTAGGCAGGTAATATGGCGTGCCTATCTTCTTTTTGCCACATATAGTTCATTTGCCTCATCATGCAGTCTGTTTCTTTGACGTAATTCCTTATTTCTGACCTTCCATCACATAGGCAAAAAAAATGAAAATAAGAAAATATGCAGTAATGATATTTATGAGAATCTGGAAATCACATTAAGTAATATGAAAGAAAAAGGTTGAGAAAGACAACACAAAAGTATACATCTCTGTTGTCTTCAAGATACAGTACTGTATTTAAAATTATCAGACAAATTCAAGTCATCCTCATAAGAGGATCAGGATCATAGCTTCACTATACCTTTGGCTTCAATCCAGAATACACTTGCAATAATGATAAAGAAGTTAATCTAAAATAAAATTCAAATAGATAGACATCTTACTCGTAAAACACCTAATATAACTGTTGTGGAGAAGAAGATGCATGGTTTATTAACATTGCTGTACCAGAAGATGCATGTACTGAGGACAAACAGCTGGAGAAAATCACAAAATACCGTGATTTGCAAATTGAAATTGAGCATTATGGAAATGGAAATCTGTTGTACCTATCTTGCTCATGGAGCAATACCTAAAGGACGCCCTAGATATTTGGATTTTTTTATTTATTTATTGGACTTGAATATCCTAACTTTGCCACGCACAAAAAACTTTACTAGGAATTGCCTATATACATAGATGTTGCTTTAATGGTTCTTAGGTCCTTGGTCTTGAACTGTTAATTTTATACCAGTCTTTGGATGTGAATCTAATGGCATTTTTTTATCATAAATATAATAATAGTGTCCCATTCCTTCCTCTGTGGGCTCTCTGGGATCACTTTTGTTTGGGCTACCACTTACTGAAGTACTGCTGACATACTTCTGAGTAGACCTCCTTGGGATTGTGCTCTAAGATAGTGATAGTGAACCTTTTAGAGACCGAGTGCCCAAACTGCAAACCAAAACCCACTTATTTATCACAAAGTGCCAACACAGCAACAGGGAAGGAAGGAAATGTTCCCATTGGGCTGCTGCGCAGAGGGGGCAGGGCAAACTCTGTGCTGGGGTAGGGAGGAAGAGCTCCCATTGGGGGTGAACTCTGTGTTGGGGGAAGGAGGAAGCGCTCCCATTGGGCTGCTGGGCAGAGGGGCGGAGTGAACTCTGTGCTGGGGTGACTGCATGGGTACCCACAAAGAGGGCTCCGAGTGCCACCTCTGGCATTCATGCCATAGGTTCGCCACCACTGTTCTAAGGCTATAATCTTCTAAAAGTAAGTGCTACTGGCCCCAGTTAGTTGACACAGAGGTCACCCCCAACATCTTATTTTCAGTTGAATTTTCCTAGGATGCATATTGCTTCTCTTCCTAGAGACAGACTTTTTCTTGGAAGGAAAACTTAAGAAGGAGATAGATAGATAGATAGATCCTCCTAGAGTTTTCCTTCCAAGAAGAGGAAAGAGGCATAACTGTGGTTTCTTTTTCAGTCTCACTTTCACTTGGCAACTTTGTTTAATATTGAACCCCTTCCCTCCCAACACACACACAAAGTTTCATTACAGTCATAAAAAGCAATCTCATTAGCTATAACCTTTATGCCTTACTCTTTGCATTCTCCCCAAAGGCAGCCTCCTAGTTCCTTGAGATATTTAAAACAGGAATAGGAAATAAATTATATGATTACCTAGTCTATTATACAATTAGTTCACCACAGAGATGGAAATACATCTATCATTAAAATGTTACTCTTATAACTAAGGTGGGGAGGTATATCCAGGATTTCTCTCTCGATTTCTACTTTCCTAGAAGATCAGTATCTCCTTGCAGTTGATTTTTGGTGCTTCTGTTGAATCTCCTTTAATCCTAAAACACCACTTCCCCCTTTCCTCTAGACATACAGTAGTTTCATTTCCTCATTTAAAGAAAAGCCCCTTTTTCGAGGAACTAAAATGTTACATATACACAATCCTTTTCACAAAATTGGAAGGCAAGAGCTTACTGATATCCAGGAACTCATCATCTCTACCTGTCAGATAAAATAGCTGTATGCTAGCTACCAAACAAGCTCAAGTGCTCAAATGTAGGGGCTGGAGCAACTCTGTGTTGAAAGGTTGTGTCTGGGTTTTGTGTTTTGTTTGTTTGTTTGTTTGTTGTTGTTTTTTGGGGGAGGGGCAGGAAGGAATATGACAGAGGTTTATACAATTTTACATGGTGTGGAGAAAGTGGACAGATCAATTGTTTGCCCCATTCTTACAATACTAGAACCCGTGGTCATCTGCTGAAGTTAAAATGGTGGGACACAGAACCGTTGAATTAGTCATCAAAATATATCATCATGGCCATCACCTTGGTGGCTTTAAAAGAGTAGACACATGCATGAAAGATCAGACTATTGATGGCTGCTAGTCATTGTGGCTCTGTATGATGTCCAGTATCAGACACAGTGTGCTGTTCAACACCAGTTGCTGAAGAACACAAGAAGAAGTGTTGTCACAGATATCTTGCATCTGGATTTCCCATGGATATCTGTTCACCACTGCAGAACACAAAGCCACGCTAGATACCCTGTTGGCTTTTCTTACAAGTAACAGAAATTACAAGAAGAACCAAACAAAACTGCCAGGAGTGTAAATTCACACCTTATTTGCTCAGATAAAATTCACAGCATGGTTCAAACCCCTACTCTTGAACAAAGTCAAGATGAAAGCAACGTTATCATCATCGCTTCTGGCCAAACAGGTTTGAAAACAAACACAAGACCCGTCTTAATTGTTTGTATCCATGCAAACTAGGGAGCTGGCCAGTTGCAGAGAAGTACTTTCAAAGAACAATCACGAAAACCTTCCCTTCCTAAATGAGGATTCCGCTTATTGCTTTCCTCTAGCCATGTTCAACATTTATGCGAAATTGGAGGGGGGTTCTCAAGCAGTTCAAGAACAGCTTTCCCATTGAAAGGATCCTGCATATATTCGCTCTAAAATCCTCCTTAAAGGGCAGGTTTTTTCCTGGTCGAATATGTTCTGGAAAAGAACACCCGACCTCTGAGATTTAGAAAACACGGATAATTCATTCTTGGGGGTGGGGGTGTGCATCCAATACAAAACATTTGAGAAAGTTATGTTGAAAATATGTTTGGGAAAGTAGATTGCATGAAGATTTTCGGATTCGTTTATGCATTATTTTATTACAGTAAAGTTAAATTATTGTCGTTAATAATGAGGAAAAAAGGAAGAAAGAATCAACTGCGTGATCCAATGGTATTACTGGAAGGCGCTGACACAGAGACAGTCTCCCAGTCAAAATTCAAAGGGCTTCATTTTCAGCAGCTTTTGGGGGAGAAATGGCTTACGCAAGGCGTCGAGCAAAAGCTGAACAGAGAAAAAAAATTCTTTTTTCTTCAGCCCTTTGTAAGAAGTGACCTGATCGGCGGAAAATAATCCATTCCACTCCGTTTTGTCCCCCGTTTCCTGCCGTTCGTTCTAAGGCAGAAATTCTGCGCAACCACTAGGGGGCGAACAGCTCACGGAAAGGCCGCCGGAAGTTACCGCCCCGCCCCCCCCCGCGGGCGACTGCGTCCCGCGGAAAGAAGCACCTGCTTGCAAAATAGATCAGGAAGAGCAGCGTGGACCAATGTTTCTTGGTACAATATTTAAAGTACCACCTGGTGCGAGTGGGAACATCAGCTGAGTCCAGTCGGAGAAAGAAATTATTTCTAAAACTTTCACTCTAATAAATTGTCACATAAGAGCCCTGGTGGCACAGTGGTTAAACTGCTGTACCACAGCCAAAAGGTTGTGAGTTCGATCCTGACCAGGACTCAGAGTTGACTCAGCTTTCCATCCTTCTGACTTCGGTAAAATGAATACAGTACCTAGCATGTTGGGGTCAAAATGCTAATTAACTAAAGCACTTTGGGGGTATATAGGAACGGTTGAGATGTTTTTCCCTCCGCTGGTTAAAAGGGGAGTCCTGAGAAGGCAGATTTGTCTAGAGCAGAATGGCCTTCTTTCTGGAGACAGAACAACTACTACTTGAAGTGAAGGTGCTGGGAGTGAGCGGAGAGGAAAGCGGTATATAAATGCTAAAGTAAAGTAAATAGAGGTGAAACATGTATGTGGACAGGGAAGAAGAAATACGGCCTCTAGGCGGTGCCCAGGGGTGCCCAAACTACAGCCTGGGGGCCGGATCTGGCCCCCAAAGCCATTCATCCAACCTGTTGCTCCTAGAAGCAGAATTTTATGGGCGCATTTTACTTCTGCTTCCAGGAGCGACGAGGGCTTCGCAGGCCGGTTGAATTGGCATCAAGGGCTGGATCCGACCCCTGGGCCATAGTGACCTGCTCCCTGAACCACGTGACCGGCCCATGGCCTGAAAAGTTTGGACCCCCCCCCCAGCGCTAGCCCATCAACAAGAAATGGCCACACGTTCCTTCCCTTTGAAGGGCCTTCGCCTTCCATTCATTCCCACCCTGTGGCAACCGATTGGCCGTTTCTCATGTCCCCCCCTTCTTTTTTGGGGGGGGTTCACTTTCCACGACCCGGGTTTAGACGGCGAGGCGAGGATGGGGCGGCCACCGAGTCGGCCAAGGGCCACACCCAGACCTGGAACACTAACTAGACCCTTCGTTTTTTCGTTCTGGCTTCGGCCGTTCCTTGTCCTGGGGTCAATGGGTCTCCTCCAGCCTGCCGGCCGGCCTCTCAACCTTTCAGACCAGTGGAAGGCTTGCGCTATGCGATCCAAAATATTTTTTTTTAAAAAAAGTGACTCGCGTCTCTGTTTTTTAGAAAAGAAATGGGCTACGATTAGTAACGACTAACAAATCCAGTCTGGCCAGATTATCCTGCTACTGTTATAGAGTAGACCCTACTGTCAGCGACTCAATGCCGATGGTCAGGCGGCGGTTAACTAACCTGATCACCCTGAAAACTAAAGGCCTTGTGTAGCAAAACCCATAGGGAAGGATGATGGTCCCCCAAATGGATTAAATCCCACTTGAATCCATCTTGATGGAGAGCAGCAGCTTCATCAATAGTGGCCTGGAGCTGATGAGGACCAACAAGGACTCAGGACCAGAAAGTGAGTCATGGAACTGGATCCGTGGCACAGGGGGTCCTGCTGCGACGCGAAAGGCAAATTGAAAGGCCACCTGCATTACATTCTCTGGACAAATCTTCATGGCTGATCGCCACGAGGATCGCCAATATTCGGCATCGGATACGGCACGAGAAGAACAGATCTCACTGCTTGTAATGCGGTTGGAGCAGCAGTCAGGCTTCTCTGGATCGGGGCCATGGAGTCCATGGCGATCCACTGAGGTCAGCCGAGCCTCCTTCCGCACAGGTGAGAGGAAGGCCTCCCTCTTTGCCTCCTTGACAGGGTTTGCGAGGGGGGGGCGCTGTGATCTTGGAGGGGGGGCTGAATTACAGTCCCACCTCAAACGCCTCCATAACCCCATGTTAGTTCGGAGAATCATGCCCTCGTCCAGGGCCGTGGGGCCTCTTTTCTTTCTCTCAAGGGCTCTCTTGGGAGATGGAAACTTCCACGGACCGCTCCGTCGAGGTTCTCTGGATCGTGCCCAGCCGCACCTTGGCTTTCCCCCACGGTTTTCCTCTCCCGGGCCCTCCAGAGCTTCCCAGAGCCAGACCAACCCTTCCAGGCGGGTTGGCCCTGTCGGGGAGGTGGGGGTGAAGAGGGCTAAAGGGAAGGGAAGCGGTCGCCTGCTAGCTAGCTTCGGGTAGAAGAAACCACCGAGGGATTGAGGAGCCTCGGCTCTGGGAGGGAATCGGCTCCTCCACGCGCGGATCCGACGTGGAGAGCCGTCTCCTCCCCCAAATCAAGGAGGTTAATCCCGGCGGATTTGGCAAAGCGGAGGAGAAAGGCAAGAGGGAACCTGTCGGCGGCGGCGGACGCCCTCCTGCCTCTCACAGCGCGGGCTGTCACTCCCCGAAAGCTCGTTATCCTTTCCGAGGCATCCGCTTGTTGTTGGGCTGATCTCAGCAAGGTTTTTCTCCTCCGAGTAGAACTCTAATTGCCTGTAATTCGCCTGTATCATTTGAGTCATTGCACTATTGTTGGTTTCTCTCTCGCTCCCTCGCTTTCCCCAGATCCCTGCAATAAAGCGCGACAGTGTTAAATTAGCAGGTCACAGGGAAGGGGGGGGTTGTAAAGGGGGGGAGAGAAAGAGAGAGAAAGAGTTCATCAATGAAGGGAAGTTTGGTTTTATTTTAAGCGGAGAGTTGGGGGGGGGGATGGAGACCACGAAAAGCGCACGTGGAGTGGAGGCAAGACGATCGCCTGGCAATCTTGGCTTGGGAAACACACCTTCGTTTTTTGCCACGGAGGACTGATGTTGGGGGTGGAAAAGGTTGGAGAAGGAAGCGGGGGGGGGAGGGGGAGGACCTGCCTGGGTGATCTTTCATCGCCACACCTCAAAGGCCAGGGCCCTTGGGACGCAGAAATGTTTAGGATCGAACTGATCCCGGGGTTCATTATAGGGGGGAGGTAAAGTGGTGAGACCTGAATAGAGAACCGCCTTCTAACCATTCACAACACAACCGACAGAGCGACCTTGTCCGTTTGGTGAAGAGGCTCTTCCCTTCTCTAGGGTTGTTTCGATTCTTCTAGGGATCTCAACCTCACGTCCCGTCAGCTTTGTGCCAATAATAATAATAATAATAATAATAATAATAATAATAATAATAATAATAATAATAATAATAATAATAATAATAATAATAATAATAATAATAATAATAATAATAATAATAACAATAACAACAACAACAACAACAACAACAACAACAACAACAACAACAACAACAACAACAACAACAACAACAACAACAACAACAACAACAACAATAACAATAACAATAACAACATACTATGGAGGAAGAAATCTGCTGATGTACCCATAGTGATCAGAGCTCTTGGGACAATACCTAAAGAAACCCCTAGATATTTGAAATTTTGGATTTATTGGACTTGAAGATCCTAACTCTAAAAATAAAAAAACTTGGACTCCCCAGATATTTGGAAATTTTGGACTTATCGGACTTGAACATACTAACTCTCCAAAAAAAACAACTCTACTAGGAACTGCATATACTCTACTGTATACTCTACTCTACCTCAACAGTTCTTAGGTCATTGGTTAGGCCTTGAACTGTTAATCTTATCCCAGTCCTCGACTGTGATTCAAATGGTTGATTTGTATCCAATAATAAAGTCAGATAGACATCCTAATATAACTGTTGTGGGAAAGAAAAAGGTCTATTGACATTGCTATACTTAGAGATGCACGAATTAAGGACAAACACCCTGGGGGGGGGGATCACAAACTATCACGGTTTGCAAATTGAAGCTGAGCGTTTTTGGAGGAAGAAATCTGTTGTTCGTGCCCATAGTGATCGGAGCTCTTGGGACAATACCTAAAGGACACCCCCACACACACCTTAGATATTTGAAATTTTGGATTTATTGGACTTGAACATCCTAACTCTACCAAAAAAAAGGTAGAAACTGCCTATATACGTAGATGTTACTTTGACTGTTCTTCGGTCCTTCGTTAGGTCTTGAGCTGGTAATTTTATACAAGTCTTCGACTGTGAATATTATTATTATTATTATTATTATTATTATTATTATTATTATTATTATTATTATTATTATTATTATTATTATTATTATTATTATTATTATTATTATTATTATTATTATTATTATTATTATTATTATTATAACAACGTTTTCCTTCTGAGGAAAGGATTTCCTTTCCCTTGATTTTTTATTTATTTATTTATTTATTTATTATATTGAACTCTCCCACGCCTGAGGGGAGTCGCCTGCTTCCTTAGGAACACTTCTACTTCTCCTTTTTTTTCCGCCCGCCCCCCCCCCAATTCCTCCCCCCGCTCCTCCCCGGGAAACCGAGTCCAGTCAATCTTAGTCGTGTTTGTGCCGGGTGGGTTGGTGGGTGGGTTGGTGGGCGAGGAAAGGCTGCAAAGCGGCGCTAAGAACGTCGGCCTCAGCGTCCCGCTCTCCCAAGGGAAGGGCGTCAGTCGTCGTCTCCCTGTGTGTGAGGAAAGAAGCCAAAGGAGCAGGAGGCGGCTTCCTCGGCCCCGGACCCTCCTACCTCCCGCCAGAGAGGGGGGAAAGGCGCCGAGCCTAGGCAGGCGGAGGAGGCCTGACTGAACAGAAAAGCGGGCCTTGCCCTTGGGAGCAAGGAGGGGAAATCCCCCCCACCCCCAAATCAAGACTAGGGGGCGCCAAGGGCTACACCGGCCCTGAGAGGCGAGAGAGGCCTCGGTTGTTTCCCCCACACACAAACAGAAGCCACGCTCGCAGCGCGGCCACGGGAAGGCGCAGGGCGGTGTGAGGGGGGGGCACAAGCCGGAGCTCCCCTCTCAAGGGACACATAGCGCCCTTTCTTCTGGGGGGGGTCTCAGCTCCTAGAGACCTAGGAGGGGGAGGGGGCCACCGACCGGCCTAAAGGCAACCCACTGAGCACCCACTGAAGGAGGAGGCTGGGTTTGGCTCCTTTGGCGAGCACCGCTTGCCTACGCCGTTTCTCCTCCCGGAGCCCTTTGGTTGGGGGGGATGCTTTCCCGCCTTTTCTCCTTTCCCGGCGGATCAGGTTTTTGGGCGCCTCTGGGCTGGTTCCTTGGTTAGGCGGGAAGGAAGATCTCCCGTTCCCTCTGTGGACAAAGACCGAGCCCCCCCCCCCCCAGTCTCGGCTGCTTTTCAGGAAGCTTCGACCCCTTTAACTCGATCCTGTTACTATTTGCTTGCCTTATCCCCCCCCCCCCCCTTCTCACCTCTCGCTGCCCTGGAGAATAAAGCGGGCAGGATCTAAAATAATATAATTATATAATAATAATTTCGTGTCAGGAATTATTCTGGGTCGAAAGGATTTTTGAGGAAGAAACTCCATTAATGGAAACGCCCGAATGAGACTCCTTTCATCTCCCCAAGAGCTGGGACAGAGACGGGCGCTCCACCCGCCATGCAGCGCCCGGGTCTTGAGCGGCCGACTCGCCAGCCTTCCAGCGAACAAGGCGAGCTTCTTAACCACTGAGTCACCGCAGCAGCAGCAGCAGCAGCAGCAACGAAGCGGGCGGTGGAGGGGAGGGGAAAGGGAGACCCTTCCTCTCCGATTCACAGCTGGAAATGATGAAAGACATCGTTGTGTCGAAACGTTTCTTTTGGTTTGGGCCCGTTTTCGTTACCGGCTTGTTGTGTAAGATCGGCCATGGAAGAGAGCTCGCTAGCCTGTCTCTTTACCCTGTACGTTGAATGTACTGTAGTCTTAAAATCTGGGTTGAAAATAAAATAAAAATAAAAACGGTGGTACATAAGAAAGTGTGTGTGTGTGGGGGGGGAGAATACTGTACTGTGCTTTGAAAAAGAAATCGAATAATAAAGGTGTTCGAGGTTTTCCTTTCTCCAAGGGAAGCATGGGGAGTTGGACTGGGGGAATGAAAGCAGTGGAGCGCCGGGGCTTGTAACCTGTAAACCGCCTTGGGTCGCCCTAGGGTGAGGAAGGCGGTATATAAATGTAATAAGAAGAAGAGGAGGAGGAGGAGGAGGAGGAGCTGTCCGGAGTGTGGAGCCGCCAGAAGCCCCGCCGCCAATGGAGCTCCGGAACGACGATTGCCTATTTAGCATTTGAAAGAGTTATCCAGATGTTTATTACAGTAAAAAAAAAAAAGAGAGAGAGAGAGAGAGAGGGAGACCAATTATAAATCCTTATATTTTTAAATACCAAGTGTAAGCGATTCAAGTATGTAGATGCCTTTGTAAATCTCTTTGACATGTTCGGCGAGAGAGGTTGAGTGGAAAGAAAACCAGGCCTGGAGTTTCCCTCTCTTTCGCTCTCCACACCCCACCCACCCACCCCCCCTCCCTAAGCAATGTCCCATAATTGGATTTCAACGCCGGTATGATCACTTTGCGCCTTGCTCTCTCTCTCTCTGTGTTGGTCGTTTCCCGCTTCCAAGCCCCAATCTCTTCCCCCCCCCCGCCCCCGGCAGAAGAATTGCTGATCTGAGACCTTTTGGCCCCGATCCTGGCCATGGCGACAGCGTGCCTGTTTTGCTTACCAATTGAAATCCCAAATTCGTGTCAATTGAGTTTATTTTCCCCAACTGGAGTAAATGCTGATCAGGTTTTTATCAAACCTAGCGGAATGTTCACTGATATAACTCGGAATGATTTCAAACTAAACACAAAAAGAGGGGGGGGGGGATCACCCTCAGTTTTAAGATCGCCCGGGAGTTGGAAAGACTTTAGAAGGCCAATTTCTCGCTTTGTACAAAGCCGGAGGAGGGCTTTCAGGGTGGCGATCCTGGCCCCAGCCTTTCCTTGCCAAAGAGTCTCCGCAGAGCTCTTTGAGGAGAAAGGAGGATGGAAAAAAGGGCTCCTAGGAGAGTGGGGAGAGAGAGGGCTCCGATAGAGTCCCCCGCATGCCCCATTTTAATCATTGATTATTGGGGAAGCAGCGTCTACAAGACAAAGCGACGTTAAGCGTTTTGCCCTGCCATGATGGGAGGGTGAACGGTGTGTGTGTGTGTGTGTGTGTGTGTGTGTGTGTGTGTGTGTGTGTGTGTGCGCGTGCGTGTGTGTGTGTGTGTGTGTGTGTGTGTTTAGCGCAAGTGGAAATCTTCCAAACTGTGGAGCCATACCTTGGTTCACAGCGTGTGGGATTTTTACCCACTAAAACCACCTCCCATTACCCGCGCCACCCCACAGAACCACTGTCAGCCATTACTTGGGGGGGGGGCAGACTGGCTGTTAAAAATCCTCTTCCAATTTGGCTAGTCGCCCTCCTCCTCTATGCCTCTGGCTTAGAGATGTAAAATTTCTGGAAATTTTGAAGCTCGGAAAAAACCCAGGGGTTTTTTTTGTTTTTTGTTTTTGTTTTTTGGCGGGGGGGGGGGACGGAAATTTTCGGGGAAATTTGAAAATAATCTGATACCATACATATTTTTTAAGAAATGATTTATAAAATATTTGAACCTGGCCTTATCTTAAAATATTTTATTCATCATGTTAAAATAAAACATTCCATAATATATATTTATTTATTTTTTTCAACTTTTCAGGGAAAAACAAAAAAGGCTACCGGGGAGTTTTCCGAATTTTTCCTGTTTTTTTCCCCTGGCCTTCACATCTCTAGGCTGCCCTCTTCTCAGTCTCTCCACACGTCTAAGTACCAAGATGACCCCGGCCACATAACTGGACGTGTGTGTGTTATAAAAAAATATAGTGCACACTGACCTGTTATAGGTGTTATATAAATATAATATTATATAATTATAACATTATATAATCATATTATATAATTATAATATTAATATTATATTAAAAAACATCTGTAACACGTCAGTGTGCTCTATACTTTTATCTTCAATACCGATAGTAAAGTAAGAGCAGAAGGGAATAGACAGAACAGATACTGCACACTGGTGTGTTTATGTACGTGTTTAAACGTACAGTATTAGATATATGTGTGTCGTATGTTCGGGCTGCAGTCCTAAAGCACACTTTACTACAGGTGGAGATTCACTAAACACCGTTGGTGTTTACTCTTAAGTGCACGAAACTAAACCCTAAGCCAGTTACGTTGAACTCCCTTCAACTAATTTTTTTTATCGTATCAGAAGCAACTAATGAAGAGAGTCAAGGAAAGGTTATAAGTCCAAATAGTCCACTTAATCGTCCCCTTAAAGTCCTTTTTTTAAGGGGGGGAAGGAGATTTATTGAGTGTAACGAGAGCTAGCAGGGAAGATTGGAACGAGATACGGGATCAATCCGTATAGGGAAAGATTCTGGCTGTAACAGGTGCCGTTTCGATTCGGAACGATCTGGATCAAAGTGGGGGGGGGGAGTTCCCCCTTCTTCTTCCCGTAATGGGCTAATTGCCTTTGGCACCCGGAGGTGGTGTGTGAATGTAGAGGGAAAGGGGGGGGGAGAGAGAGAGAGAATCATCCCAGGCTTTCGCAGGGGAGGGGCGTGGAAGGATCCCGCCCAGCAGCGCCGTCCCCAGAGCCGGCGAGGGAAAAGTTGAGCCAGGCCTCTTGGGCCCATTCCTCAATCCGGGCCGGGTTTTCTCGTGGGCCGGGAGCCGGAGCCAGCCCGGCCTCTGGCGAGAGCCAATCAGAGCGCGGCTCCCCGCACGTGGAGGAGAGGGAATCAAGAGAGCCAAGCTATCGCGGCTCAGGCGCTACACTTGGCTCCGAGGGTCCCGGGCAGGCAGAGGGGGCGAGGAGAGAGGGCGCCGCTGTCGCCTGGTGGGGGCGGGGGGGAGAGTCCAAAGCCCGCAGGCGCCCACCGGGAGCTCGGCCCAGCCCGCGGGGGAGCCCCAGGCGGCACCCGAAGCCATGAGCCACCCATACCCAGAGGAGAGCCGCGCCGAGAGGCCCGAGTGCAAAAGTAAATCGCCAACTTTGCTCTCCTCCTACTGCATCGACAGCATCCTGGGCCGGAGGAGTCCTTGCAAGATGAGGCTGCTGGGAGCGACGCCCGGCCTGCCTCCGCTGGCCGCCAGGACGGAACAGGAGAAGGGCGGCCCAGGTAAGCTGGGGGAGGGCAGAGTCAGGAAAGGCAGGAGCCTCCAGGAGGAGGGAAAGGTGCTTTGGCTAACAGACGACACCCCCACCGCCTTTCACTCCTGGAGAGTTGCGGTGCCCAAGAAGCCCCCATCTGGGCGACCGCTGGACGGCCTGATCGGCTTGAACAGAGATCCAAGCTGCCCCCTCCCCCAGAGGACGACCCAGTGGGTTGTCTTCTGGGGGGGGGGGCAGCTTGGATCTCCTGTCTGTCTCTTTCGTTCTTTCTCTCTGTCTCTCCCCTCCCTATTTTTGGGTGGGTGGCCTTGCGGTGACAAATGACGGCGGTTGTCAGGAGGTGCTCGCCGCTATTTTTCCGTCGAGCTTGGCAACGCCTTCCGCTGCCTAGCCTAGGCTGAAGGGCGAAGGGATCTGGTATCGGTCGGTCGGTGGGGCTGCAGGGTGGCAGGAAAGCGAGGCCCCGTGTGAAACTACCCCCCCCCCCCAGGAAGGGGGGCGAGAGAAGACAGGCCTGGAGCTCCGGTGCTCGGCTTGAAAGTCGTGGCCGCAGGATTTTGGAGGGGTTCTCTGCATATAATTGACAGGTGTCCGGAATCTTCCGAGGAGAGGGGATTCTAGTCTTAAACAGATGCCCATTGAGTTTTCCTTTTGAAGGGAGAAATGGATTCGAACCCAGTGTAATAGAAATAAATGATTCCTGTCTGCCTACCGAACTGCGGAAATGTATTCACCCAAAGGTGACTTCATTTGGGCAGTTTCACGTCTGGCCTAGACCGGGAAGAAGAAGACTCTGCCTATCTTTACTCTTGCCTCCTCCAAATCAAATGCCTAGTTTGCAGCCACGTTTATAATCTGTAGGCTGGAAGCGCACATAGGCCTTCCTTCCTATGTCGTCCTGAAATTAGCGCCGCTGCTCTGGGAATGCGCTTTGGGGCTCTCGAGGCCAGAGGAAGGCCTGCAATGAGGCCACCTGACCTGTTGGGAAACTCAAAGGCAGTGTCCCCTAAACTAAGAATGGAGCCCCGGTGGCCCTTTTCCGCCTGAAGTGCGAGACGTGGATTGGGGTGGAGGCCGGCCTGTGTCAGCTCCGTCGCATGGGCTGACAAGTGCGTCTCTCTCTGTGTGTGTCTGTTTGTCTGTCTGTCTTCCCTGGCAGGATCAGCCAAAGGCAGCCCATCGGGCTTCGAGGCCCCCGAGCTGCATTTGCCGCCCAAGTTGCGCCGCCTTTACGGGCCCGGCGGAGGACGGCTCAGCCTGACTCGGGCCGAGGCGGGCGCCTCCTGGGATTCGCTCAAGATCAGCCAAGCGCCGCAGGTCAGCATCAGCCGCAGCAAGTCCTACCGTGAAAACGCGCCTTTTGCCCGGGCCGCGGCCGCCCTCGACGACCTAAGCGGCGGCGGCGGCCTCGAGGGCAGGACCGGCCGGGAAGCGGCGCTGATGATGGACGAGGAAGAAGAGGACGAGGAGGACGAGGAGGAGGAAGAGGAGGAGGCTGAGGAAGAGCTGGACGACGATGAGGAGGAAGAGCTGCTGGCTAAGGAGGCCAAGGAAGGACGGCGCGGCGGCCCCGGCGGAGGTCCGGTCACGATCGTAGGGCCGGGGCCGGTGGGGCAGGGGATGGAGGGAGCCGGTGGGTCGCCCAAGGAGGAACTGCTCTTGCCCACCGACGAGCTGGCCGAGGGCAAGGATGGCGAGGACAGCGTGTGCCTTTCTGCTGGCAGCGACTCCGAGGAGGGGCTCCTCAAGAGGAAGCAGCGCCGCTACCGCACCACTTTCACCAGTTACCAGCTGGAGGAGTTGGAGAGGGCCTTCCAGAAGACGCACTACCCAGATGTCTTCACCAGGTAGGACCCCCCACCCACCCACCCCCGACGGCGCTCGGGCTTTGCGCTCTGGGCCGCTTTGGAGAAGCCGCTCCATCCCTCCCTGTCAGGCCAAACCTGCGGAGGGCGTTTCTCTTGCGCCCTGAGGACCGGTTGCCCTATCGGTGAGGAACTGGGAGGAAGGAAATCGGGAACTGGTGTCGAGGGAAGAAGAAGAAGGAGAGAGAGAGAGAGAGAGAGAGAGAGAGAGAGAGGATAGCTCCTCGAAGTAGAGACGGAAGGGCCCCTAGTGGGGAGGGAGGAGGGCATCCTTTTGGATGCATCGGTGCCCTCCAAGAAAAATAGGGTAAACTTGGGAAAGTTGAGCAGAAGGAAAGGGCACTCATGGGAGGGAAATGGGACGGGTGGAAGACAACGGTGGGAATAGGAGCTGTGCCCCCTTGCCCTCCCCCCCTCATGAGTACAAAAAGGCTCCCCCACTCCTTGTCCCCCAAGTCTCTCTCTAGCGGCATTTGTAAGCTCGCCGTGCCTAGGAAGGCTTTGGAGCCAGGCTGGGCTTCAGCCTTGGGACTCGCGGGCCAAGGACAGGTGAGGCAGGGTTTGGGCCAAGTCCTTGCCAAAAAACCTCCCCGGGGTCTATTTTTGCTCTGATCCTTCAGCTAGTCTGCCCGGTATCAATTTTCGTGGCCGCTCGGTGGAAGCTGGAGCCCTGCCCTGCCCTGCCGCTGGGAAGTCACCGATGAATCTGTAGATCGAGAGAGCCGTCGGGAAAGATCAAAGTGTTCCGCTCAAGCAGGCTAAAAATACGGCGCGGGATAACAGCGTGGTTGGAAGGGTTTGGCAGAAGCTCCAGGGCTGGCCCGTCGTCGTTCCGCTGGCGCTGAGCATTTTTGGACCCTGTCCAGGAAAAAGAAAGGAAGGAAGAAATTTGGAAGTGGGGAGTCCGATTCCGATCCACTGCCTTGATCTCAGATGCGTCGGCAGGGAGGGTAGGATAGAGATTAGGTCCGTAATGGCGAACCTTGGCACTCCAGATGTCCTTGGACTTCAATTCCCAGAAGCCCAAGCCCCTTGTGAATCCACACAAATGGGGCAGCGTGGGCCAGATGAATCGCAGTAAACCCATGCATGTGGATTCACAGGGGGCTTGGGCTTCTGGGAATTGAAGTCCAAGAACATCTGGAGTGCCAAGGTTCGCCACCACGGGATTAAGTATGCCTGGAACCTACTCCCTTCAAGCGGCTTGCACCAAAAGGGCGAGGTATAAATGTGAAAAATATATATTAGTTTGCGCAGGAGGGAAATTCTTCACCTGATTTTAAGACCTGCTGTGAGAGCCGAGTTTAAATTCAATTTAAAAATGCTGGCAAAGATCATTCATTTGGTTCGAGGTCTGGGAGTAGCTGGTTCGGTATTAGTGGAAGGACAGATCCTTCAACCGATTTACAACACCCCCACGTCCTTTCCGCACCCATTTTATTGCGAAAAGTTGGGGGGAGGAGAGAAGGACGCTAAACCTCTGGCACACCCGTTCGTTCGCTATAGCCTCAGGGAAAGAAATCTCGCGAAAGGGATGCTTTTAAAAAAATATTATAATTCCCTGAGTCCTCTGAGCTTGGGAAGAGTAACATCTTGGTAGCAATATGTTTCTACATACGGGCAGCAAATGTTCCTGCTTTTTTGCCAAGGGGATAGGAATTATTTGCGCAGGGAATAGGAACGATTTCTTTCGTTCCTTGGCATTTCCCTTCCCCAAAACGATCCCTTTCCTAGAGACGGTAAAGGTTTCCCTTGCTCGAAAGCCAGTCGTATCCGACTCTAGGGTGCAGTGCTCATCTCTGTTTCTAAGCCGAAGAGCCAGCGCTGTCTGCTTCTGCAGACGTTTCCGTGGTCATGTGGCAGGCATGACTAGACACCGGAGCGCACGGAACGCTGTTTCCTTCCCACCGAAGTGGTCCCTATTTATCTACTTGCAATTTCTTGCTTTCGAACTGCTAGGTTGGCGGAGCCTTATGAAATTCTCTCGGGAAGCGGAGCCGCATTTCTGCCCCAATGTCTGGGGAGTCCCGCCGAAGGGTGGGACACGCGAACATCCCCTGCAGGCTGAGTTTCGGCTGCAGGGTCCCGCCCAGGACTCTCTTTTTCCGGGCGCGCCTGCCGGGGCTTGGCCTGGACCGTAGTTGACGGCGGTGCTCCCTTTTTTTTTTTTTTTTGGCTTTTCTTCCTAGCCGAGGGAGAGCCGGTCAATCCCGGGCGCGTCTCATGTTCGAGGTAAAGAGATCGCGAGCGCTTTCCTAACCTCCCTCCCGAGTGAGTCCCAGTTTGCCTTTAATTGACCCGGTAATGACCGCCACGAAGGGCTCGCGTTGCAGCTCAGCGCCGCTCTTCCCCAGGCGGGCGGGCGGGGGACTTCCTTAGACGGGACGGCCCGAGTAGGCCTCGATCGGTGGGGAGAGGAGGGTGGAGAGGCGCATTTCGGAGGGGGCGGAGGAGGAATTTCTCAATTGGAAGAGCAGGAGGCCAGCCTTGTGGGACGCACCTCATCCTCTGGGCCGCTAAGGCGAGGAGTCCCACTCCACCCCTCCGAGGACTGGCTGCGGCAGAAGTCTTTCTTGGGGGGGGGGGCTCACTCCGCCTCAGTGGGTCTCCTCACCTGAGCCCCTCTCTCTCCTGTTGTGCTTGTCTTGTCCAGGGAGGAACTGGCGATGCGCCTGGATCTGACCGAAGCCAGAGTGCAGGTGAGTCTGGGAGCCACAGGGGTGGGCAACCGTGGGGGACCGAGTGTCTGTTCGCTTGTGTGTGTGGAGACCGAGCAGGTGGAGGGCAGACAGGAGAGTGGCTTGGGATGGGATCCAAGCCCAAATGAGGACCAGGAAGCTCCGGTGAAGGGCGGTGGGAAAACCTTCAGAAATAGGATTTCCTTCCACTCCCCAAAGATGGTGTTTTATTTATTCCCCCCCCCCAACCCTGTTCTCCTTCTAGGCTGGGAGGTCAGCCCCATAGACACGCCAAGCAGCGGTTCTCCGCTGTCGTAATACCTTTTTGGCGGCAGGGGTGGGAATAATTTGGAAACCAAAACAGGGGGGTTGTTCTTTTCCTCCCCAGGGATAGCTGATGCTGGATCCGATCCCCCTTCTTTTCTCCCCATAGTTTTGGTTTGGGTTTGAGCAGGTCTCGGCTTCTGCCCTGGAAGCTGCGGAGCATTGTGAGGCGAGGAAGGGAACCGCCGGTGCGCCGCCGCCGACCTACCCCCGCCCCCCCCCCCCAACAGATGGCCGGGGCCTTTTGGGCTGGGAGCAAATCACTTTACACGGAGAGTCAGGCGCAGCGAAAGCATCATAAATTCCATATGGCTCATTTAATACACAACAGCTTCTCGCATTAGAAGGGCTAATGAAGAGCCCGCGTCCCCCTCCTTTCTGTTGACACATTTCTCCATTGTCAAACAGAGATGTGACAGCAAATCAGGATTTTCAGCTCAGGGGAATGAGCCGTGGGAAAGTTAAATAACTAAAAAAAAAAAGGAGAGCGAGGCGGCAGGGATTTCACTTTGCCAACCCCACCCCTCTTTCTCCGTCGCTTCCCCCCCTTCTTTAGTCACCAGAGAAGGCAATGGGGGGAGGAGGAGGATATGAATTATTAGAGTCCCTCGGTTTACCTTTGGGTCTACTCAGATTTATCAATCCAATAAGAAGGGGGATTTGCAGCGGGGCCAAGTGGTTGTTTGAGTTGGAGATCGGAAGGAGATTGGCGCACAAGAGTTTCGCTCCCGCCTGAGACTCCACCGAGGCCGGCCTGGGCTTCGGGATGGCCCCAAAGTGGACCGGAGCAAATGCCAAAGAAGGGCCTCCCTTTCCTTCTCCCTCGGGACCGTCCCTTGTTTCCACTCGCCTCCCCTTTCCAAAGCATTACCGGATGGAGGCCGTGTTAGTTTAGAAAGAGATTACACACACACACACACACACACACACACACACACAAAGTTTTGTTTTCAAATGGATTGTTGCTGGGCTTTTTTTTGTTTCTTTTTTTGGGGGGAGGGGGGTCTGACCATTTCGAAACTGGAGTAATAATTGTTGATGGCCAACATGAAGGGATCTTCTTCTTTCGTGTCCCGAACTGAAGTCCCCATCAGTGCAGGTTTCTGGCAGCAATCGACAGGCCAGTAGATGAGCCGAATTGTGAAGGGAGAAGTCGAAAACCCGCACCCATTCCCCTCCGTTTTTGGCCAAGGAGGGGAAACTGGGAAGAGAAGGAGCCCTCCTCCAAGCGCTCCCTTTTCTCCCCAATAATCATAATAAAAAATAGTTTCCATGGGCTGGGAAATTAGCCCTAGGTAGAGTCTGTTAAAGTGCCGCTAAGAAGAAAGCATGGCTTTCCAATCGCCGGGAGAAAAAAACATGGTGTTTTAGCGGGTGTGTTGGAGAAAACATTCAACTGTCTGTCAAGCCCGTGGAGTTGAGAAGAGGGAAGGAAAAAAGGGGGGGAGTTAAGAGGGAGACCCCCTCCCTCCAAAAATTAAGGGAGGGCTCGTGAAAAGTCAAAGACTGGGAAGGGTTTGAAGGACACGGGGTGCGAAAGGTTGCTTTCTTAAGAGGCGTCCCTGGGGTGATCAATTTAATTAATTTAACAGATTTATATACCGCTCTATCCAATGGAGTCTGGATAGACTCTGGTGAGTTTTTACCTGCAGCCCAACATTCCCACCCGCTTCTGGGATGGAAAAATAGGCCTATTTAAAAATCCAAGATAAACCCCGGGACAAGCGAGCCACGCGTGGCCCCACTGAGTAGGGGCTGATGATGGAGCCTCCAGGAGGAGGGAAAGTACGGTCCCGTGGAAAGAAAGCGGTGGCGGGGGGGGCAGGTCCTTCCTCGCTAGCCCCGGCCTTAAAGGCTGGTTTTAGCTGTGATGGAGGAAAGGACAGCCGGAGAGGGAGAGGAGGCGCTGATGGGAGGCAGGTCATGCTGGCCAGGGGGGCTGGGGCTGGGGCTGAGTCTTGCTAGGTGGGCCCAGGAAGGGATGGACACTGACCTGCAGCCGCTCCGGGAGTCACAGAGGGCGGATGGGCTTTGGAGTGGCGTCCTCTGGCACTTCCTTCAGAGTTGGATCCAGGGTCTTTCCAAATGGAGGGAGGGGGGATTCGATCCTGCCGCCCCGGTGCCAAAGCTCTGCCTTCCCGGGGAGGCCCACGATTTATTGGGGTGGGTGTGTAGGTGGGTATTTGGGGAGCCCCCCTGGGCTTACTAACCGCCTTGCGCACCCCCACCCACACCCACCCCGCGCTCACCCGTTGTTTTCTTTTGGCTTCTAGGTCTGGTTCCAGAACCGGAGAGCCAAATGGCGGAAGAGGGAAAAGGCCGGTGCGCAGAGCCACCCGCCTGGCCTGCCCTTCCCGGGGCCCCTGTCGGCGTCTCACCCGCTCAGCCCCTACCTCGATGCCAGTCCTTTCCCTCCTCACCACCCAGCGCTCGACTCTGCCTGGACAGCCGCCGCTGCTGCCGCCGCCGCCGCCGCCGCCTTCCCCGGCCTGCCGCCTCCGCCTCCGGGCTCGGCCGCCTTGCCCCCGGGCGGGACCCCGCTCGGCCTTAGCACTTTCCTAGGAGCGGCTGTCTTCCGGCACCCGGCCTTCATCAGCCCCGCTTTCGGCAGGTAAGAGCCCCACCTACCTACCCAGACACCCACCCACCCCGGGGTCCCTTCTGTCCCGAACGCTAGGGAGTAGGCGGCCTAGGCCAGTCGCCCCCCACCCCACCCCTCGCCAGGAAGGCTTAATTCGGAGTACGCGAGGCTCAGGATCGAGTGATGTGTTCTCCAGACTGGAGGCGAGAGACATCGCCGGGGAAGGAGGCTGAATCTCAGACCCCTTTCCTGGGAGAGGGATGCTCAGGCCACAGGTGTTTAAGCCTTGTCAGGAAAGGAAATGCTGGGCGGAGAGCGCCGTCCTTTTGGTACCTGGCTTGGAGACAGGGGTTGAGAGTGTGATCCCTGCGAACCTTGGCACTCCAGATGTTCTTGGACTTCAATTCCCAGAAGCCCCCGTGAATCCACACAAATGGATTTGCTTTAATCCATCCGGCCCGCACGTCGCTCCTGGAAGCGGAAGTATGGGCGCATTTTACTTCCGCTTCTAGGAGCGACGAGGGTGGCGCAGGTTTGATAAATCACAGTAAACTCATTCGTATGGATTCACAGGGGGCTTGGGCTTCTGGGAATTGAAGTCCAAGAACATCTGGTGTGCCAAGGTTCACCATCACGGGACCAGGGCAATCCTCAGAAGGCAGGAATACTAAATCGCCTCTGAGTTACACATTATATCCAGAAAACTCGGGCAAGGATTGCCATAAGTCAGTATTGACTTGACGGCAAGCACTTATTATTTTATTCCACTTAGATGAAAAACAACAACGAGGGGGATGGGATCTGAGATGGGCAGTGTGAGCCCCTTTCGCCTTAAAACTGCCCCAGAGTTGCAGCCTGCATTTATCTCTGTTCACTCTGAAGGAAGTGCTTCTGGATTCAATGGGCTTGACTTTCATCGTGGTAGACTTAAGGAGGGAAAGAAAATACACACACACACACACACACACACACACACACACACACACACACACACACCGGAAATAATTCATAAATAGGTGAAAATGTATGTTGTGAACAACCATGTTGTAGCTCAGTTGCTTTATAGTTGAATTGTAAGGATCAATAATTCCCCACCGGTGTTGGATGTCCTTAGCTTTTAATAATGGAAGATGTTGGACTTTGGGAAGAGGGGGTTACATACGAAAATCACATACAGTACTGTTCTACCTTTTCCTCATTCTGATGGGTAAAAGGTAAAGGTGACCCTTGCTCGAAAAGCCAGTCGTATCAAAAGACAGGAGCTCATTCCGTCCTGCAGTATTTGGGTATTGAACTGCTGACCTTCCGCCTTCCAGTCAGCGTCTTAGCCACTTGAGCCACTGTAGTCCCTATTCTGATTGGAGGTGGTAGCTATTTAAACAATTCTGCCGGGTCTAGTTGCATTTAGAGGCTGGTGATCTTTAGCCCCACGATTGACGGCCGTTATATTAATGAAATATATTCGTTGTTCTGGAAGAGTATTTCTGTACAATCTGTTTAGGAATAAGAGGATACTTTATGGAGGATCACCGTTAAAGTTTTTGGATTTGTGTAAAGCGGCTGCTTTTTGTGGAAATGCAGTACTGTACTTGGATTTCCTTGTCCTCCTCGTATTTCTTGGCCGACAGATAATTAATCTATTTAATGCTAAGCAAATAAATGCAACTGTAAAACCCCTGCCATTTGATGGAGAGAGATAGAAGTTGGGAGGGAGATACCCAGCTCTCCTGAGATGCTAGCTTAACAAAAACGGAAAATCAAATGTGTAGGTCCGTGATGGCGAACTTTGGCACTCCAGATGTTGTTGGACTTCAACTCCCAGAAGCCCAAGCACCCTGTGAATCCACACGAATGGGTTTACTGCTATTCATCCTACCCACGCTGCGCTTGTTGCTCCCGGAAGTAAAACATGTCCAGGAGCGAGGAGGGCAGCGCAGTCCAGATGAATCGCAGTAAACCCATTCGTGTGGATTCACAGGGTGCTTGGATTCTGGGAATTGAAGTCCCAATAACATCTGGAGTGCCAAGGTTTGGCATCACGTGTGTAGGTCTTTGTTTCCCCCCCCCAAAAAAAAGTTACACTATACCTACTTTCTTTAAAAGAAATCAAGAGCAAGACATTTTTTTTAAAGCAGTGGTTAATTGAAGAGACAGAGAAGCATTGTCAGGGTTTATTAAATTCGAGAAGACAGTAGAGGTGGCAAAGGAAATACGGAGAAGGGAACAAAGAAAGAGTCGCTTCCTTGGAGACGCCACTTAACACAATTACGTCGAGGCGGCAGCGGAGGAGGAGGAGGCAAAGGAAACCCCAAGTAAAATTAAGACTGGAGCGAAGTACCGCCCACTGGAGAGACAACCCGCTAGTGCCGCTTCCCCAAGAGCCACAGGGCGCGGCGGGGCGAGGGCTGGGGCGCCCCCTACCGCTGGCGCTGGGCTCGGGCGGTTCTCTCTGGTCCTGTGAGCGTCCTTTTTCTCCTCCTGGCCCTGCCGCGACAAATTGAAAAAAATTGAGCCCGGCTAACAGGGGACAGGATTGGCAAGAGAGAGTGGGGCGGCGGAAGAAATCCAGAAACAGGCAGAGAGGGAGAGAGATGAAGGGAGCGAGGGGGGGGGGAGAGCCGAGGCCGCCTGGCCCATGGGGATCCCCTCCCCTCAACTCTGAGAAATCCCATTAAGACTGTGACACTTTGAGGGGAGTTTTTCAGGTGGCCGCTGAGTTCCCCAAGGGTTGGGATTGCCTGAGCTGAGCTCCCCCGTTTTCCCACTGGGAGGAGGGTAACGCCCCCCCCCCACACACACACACGCCCCCTCCGAGGACTCAAGAGCAGCCGCCGCGTCTAAGGGCCGGACTCAGCCGCTCCCGGGGCCTGGCGGGCTCAGAGTTCAGTCCCTCACCGCGATGATGGCCATAATCACCTCCTCCGGTAATGGAGAGCCAGCGCGGCGGCGGCGGCGGCTCAGCGGAGAGGATGGCGAGCAAGCAGGAGTCCCGGCGGCTGGCGGGGACGGGTGGGGGACGGACGGACGGACGATGTTTCCCGTATTGGGCCACTGAGCCATCGGGAGGGACGCGTCATTTATTCACCTTGCGGGGAGGGCGCTGTGGGCAGCAGGGCCGTCGGTGGTGTTGGGGGGTGGGGTGGGGAGGGGAGGGGAGGGGGAGGGCAAGCCCCGCTTGAGAAGATCAGACCTCGGCAGCGGGCTTCTTTCAATCTCGTCTCAGTCCGACTCCAGGGCAAGCCAGGTGCTCCAGCGCGCCCCCTGACGGCTCGCCTCTGTCAAGAGCAAGTGGGGAGAGGATACGAAGCCACTTTCCCGGTCATCTCTATGGACTGACAGCGCTGGGGCTCCTCCAACCCGACCCTCTCTCGATCTCTCTGTTCCTAACTCCCCCCCCCTCAAACACGCGCGCGAAATTGGGAAGCTCTCCTCGCCCGTGGCTGCTTTGGTCAGCCTTCAGGTCCCTTGGGTGATCGGCGGGGAGGGGGGGCATGAAGGGGGCACTTGGCCACCAATTGCCCCATTCGAATCTAGGCCGAAAAGGAAAGGTGGGGCGAGGGGAGGGAGAGAGAGAACTTTTCGGCGCGGAGCCCCCATGTCTGTGTTGTCCCTTTCGACGTGACCGTCTTCCCGGGCCGGCTTATCAAGGGAGCGGGCGATCTGGGCGCCCGGCCCGTGGGAAGAGGCTCCCCCTCCCCTTGCGGGTCAAGGCCCGGGTGTCCGGCCCGTGGGAAGAGGCCCCTCCTCCCCTTGCGGGGCAGAGACGTCCGGGCCTTGACCCCCCTCCACCGTCTCCTTCCTTCGCTTGCAGGCTCTTCTCGACCATGGCCCCCCTGAGCAGCGCTTCCGCCGCCGCCGCCGCCCTGCTCCGACAGCCGGCCCCAGCCGTGGAGAGCGCTGTGCCGTCGGGCGGCCTTTCGGATCCGGCCACGGCCGCGGCAGACCGGCGCGCCTCGAGCATCGCGGCCCTGCGGCTGAAGGCGAAAGAGCACGCGGCGCAGCTGACGCAGCTCAACATCCTCCCCGGGACCAGCGCGGGCAAAGAGGTCTGTTGAGGGGCGGCGGCCCCCCCTCCCGCGAGGAGGAGGAGGAGGAGGAGGAGGAGGAGGAAGAGGAGTCCAAGACCAAAACGGGGAAAGAAAAAGAAAAGAGACCGAAAACAAGTACACGCACACACACACACACACACACACACACACACACACACACACACACACACACACACACACACACACACACACACACACACACACACACACACACACACACACACACACACACACACACACACACACACCAAGAGGACAACGGACTGGCTATTAGGGCAGGGGCGAGACGGGGCGGGCGGTGGGGAAGTTCTTAAGACACGCGCTTGCCTTTCCCGGCTGCTTCCCGCGGGAGAAGACCGACCTTCCCCCGGCTGGGCGCGCTTCCCACCGACGGCCGCCTTCATCTCTTGGCTGGGCCAGCAAAGCCTGAGACCGCGGGGAAGGGCGAACGAGAGGGCAGGCAGACTCGGAAGAGAGAGAGGGTCGAATTGGGAGCATCGCCGGGGGGCCCCTTTGTCGTCTCGCCTCGTGTGGCATCCTGGTGGGGGCTCTTCCGCGTCCACCGAAGAGCGTCGGGCGCCTTCGAAGCGAGAGGCGGCAGTGGTGGGCATTAGAACGAGCCCGGTGCGCTTCAGGCGAAAATGGGGTCTGGGTCTTTTTTTTTTCTTCTTCTTCTTGTCCTTTTATCATTACACCAACCAAGGGTTTTTAAAAAATAGCAAACCAAAGGGAAATACAGTGCTAGAATATGGACTGTTTTAAAATATATATATAGTCACAAAAGCTGTGATGATCTAATAAGAGCTGTACATACCATTGTTATTAAAAAAAATCAGAAAAAGAAAAAAAAAAACCACACACGCACGAGAGCTTTGTATATCGGAAATGTTACATAGCCAATTGCACTCAGTGTAGTGTTTGTACAAGTTTGTCATTTCTGTAGATTCTTTCTGTGCTGTAGATATCATAGGGGCCCCTAGACAAATATTTATGTATAAAACCTTTTATTTAACTTATTAACCGTGGAGGCTCCCGAAATCCAAAAAGAGAGAGAGAGAGAGAGAGAAAGGACATTGGTACAGTAACTTTTGTGTAATGTTGTTATTGCTCTCACTGTTCCTTGCGATCAAGTGGGAAAACGTCACCCATAGAAAATAAAATATATATACATTTATCAACAATTCTAAAAGACACCTGGAGATGCGGAGCCTCATTGAAAGTAATAATGAGAACGAAGGGGAAGAGGGTGGATGCCAGGATATTTGAAGTCTGAGCTCCAGAAAATGTTGTCTGATAGGTGGCCCAAAGAAAGGTGAGACAAAAGGGGGAGAAAATCAAGTTGTGAAGTTAAGATCCTCCAATCCCATTTCTCTCATCAAGTCTCCTTGGTGTTGGTTTAAGTTGAGGGCAGGGACGGTGGGGTGGGGGGGTTGCAGAGATTGTAGAGTCCTCGTCGCTCCCAACAAAAGGACCCAAGGCAACTCTATGCAATTTTTCAAACGAATAGGGCGGGCTGGGGAAACAGAGGCACCATAGCTTAGGGCAGGGGTGCCCAAGCTACTGCGCAAGGAGGGGGGGGTTCCATCCTGCCGCCCCGTGCCATCCTGGTGTCCGTATGGGCTTCCGCTTCCGGGAGCAATTGGCGTGGGGGCAGGTGGGCGGGGTGGATCTGGCCCTCAGGCCATAGTGAACGGCCCCCTGGTGACTGGCCCACAGCCCAAAAAGTTTGGGCACCCCTGTTTTAGGATAAAGAAGGAGAAGTGCTCCAACCTACCAACATCTGGAGTGCCAGTACCAACATCTGGAGTGCCAGAAGGTTCTCTATTCTTGCTGTAGAGGTGCAGTGGTTTAAAGAAAGTCTGAAGGGGGGGGGGAGGGAGAAAGTAAAAGCTTGATAGAGCAATCTTCTCACCTACTTTAGCACTAAAGCACATTGATATCGAAGGGGGTTTACCCGAAGGTACAGTAATAAACAGGCTTAAGGTCACAAGTGTGGCACTGTTTTAAACGATTGCACTGCAAGGGCGACGGTTCATCCGCTGCGCTTTACTGGAAAGCCACCTTCTGGAGAAGGTATTTGTGGGGAGAGAAAGCACAAGGACTTTGCCTTGGACGCCCAGCCCCACGGGGCGCAGCACTGGGGCTCCTCCTTCCGGAGTAGAAGGGCCCGGACAAACCTCTGCTGTCACACTCTGCCCAGGGGGGGGGGGAGCAGTATATCAAGGGTGCCCAAACTTTTTGGGCTGTGGGCCAGTCACATGGTTCAAGAAGGGGGGGGAGATCCGGCCCGACGCCAATTCATCCGGCGCAACCCTCTTGTTCCTGGAAGCGGAAGTAAAACGCACCCGTATGGGCCGTTTTACTTCTGCTTCCAGGAGCGACGAGGGCTTCTCGAGCCGGATGAATTGGCGTTGGGGCCGGATTTGGCCCCTAAGTCTTAGTGACCGGCTCCCCTGCACTATATATTTTTAACGGGCTTTAAATGTTTCAAAGTTGTTTTTATGTTTTCAAGTTCTTGTGAGCCGCCCAGTCACCCTAGAGAGGGCGGCATACAAGTTTGAATACAAAAAATAAATAATATTTGGGGGGTGGCCCGAGAGGAAAGGGCGTCGGGGATTACCGAGAATCCCACCCGGCACTGCGCAGGCTGCTTCTTTTGGGGTCCAGTCCAGAGCCCCCCCTCTACCCCTAGGGCCAGGCTGTGGGGCGAGGCAGCTGCCAGAGGCCCTCCTTCGCCAGGCTGAACTCTCGCTCGCTTTGACCCCTGCCATGGAGCAGAAGCAAAACGCGTGAAATTGTCTCCGAGGGGATTACACGGCCGGCCCTATTGAAAAGGTCCTCCGGGGCCCCTGACGAAGCAGCCCCGCTAATCCCACCCCTATTCTTCCCCAGATGGCCCAAAAAAAGTTGGGGGTGGGGGGGTACCGCGAGCTCCCCGGGATTAAACTGTGTCCCCCCCCCATGTTACGCCTGACAAGCCCTCAAAGCCAACCCGAGAAACCCGCCACTTCTTCCTCGCCTGAAAGCTAGGAAAGAGAAGAGGGCTACCATGCCCCCAATTTACCTCAGGCTTATTTTAACCCGAACAGCGAGTGCTCTCCTTGAACGAAAGCCCCCCCCCCAAATAATAAAGGCAGGCCCAGGCGTGGCCGACCTTCGGATTCCCGCCTTCAGTTTCCTCACACGCGCCTCCATAAGGCCTGGGTCGTACAAAACCGTGGGATGGTATCCTAAAAGAGGACATGTCCTCCTTTTCTATAAAACTTATTTGTTTAAATAAACCAAGAACTTCTTTCAAAAATTGGCAGCTCAGCTAAATATGATTATTAAAATAAATTATATATATAAAAAAACTCGTTTGATTTGTGAAAGTCCTTTTTTAGACCCATCAGCCCTCCTTTTTCAAATTATCATCTGGCAACCCGGAGGAATCCTAGTGGAAATGGGATCCAAGAGTAGAGAGTATGTCCTGAAGGCGAGAGGGGAATTCACTGGCAGGCTTCCTGCAAAAACACGCACACACCCTTCCATCCTGCAGCACACTTTGTTTATACTTTAGTGCACACCCTCCACTAGCCTCAACCCCCACCCACCTTGTAATGGAGAATAAATACAAAAAATAAGAGTTAGTTTTAGATCACAAGGCACTTTCCAAACACAATTAAGCCCAGAGTAGAGGAGCATCTTCTCCCATTTGAGCTAAGGTGGCAAAGAACATTTTCATGGGATGGTTTTGTGGGAAGCCCTCTAGGAAGAGGATGACAAATATTGTTCAGGTGGATTTTCCTCTCCTCAGAGTTCACAATCACACTCAGTGGCTCTTTAGCATGTTTGTTTTTACGAACAAACGGCAGTTCTTCCAAATAACCATACATTTAACTGAAAGCATCTTATGTATACACAAATGTATTTTGGAGTATGCACAGTTTTTTTTTTTAAATCACGCCATAGGTACAAATTTTTTTATATGGAAAAAAGAACATATGCTTGTGGACATGATTAACAGTAGAGACTGAAGTACCTATTTTACTTTAAAGAAAAGGGAATCATTATCAATCCATTACACATTAAGAAATGCCACTCATTCTTTTTTATTCATTCGGCAGAAATCTTTGTAAAAGCCAGAATCATACTTCTGAAAGCAGCAATTTTGTTAATCCAGGGGGGTTATTACTCTGGTCCCTTATTAGGATCTATACTACTGCCAAGCAATCCTATAACCGTCTCAAAGGAAGTTTACCTTCATGTTATAAAACCAGTAGTAGTATTTATACTGTGCAATAATTAGTGTATTACTTGAATCCACTAACAGGTTCATTTTATCTCTGCACAAAACCTCTAGTCTGCTTATAGAAAGCTTGTGCCTCCTTTGGCGCTGTTAAAGTAGTGAAAGAGTGAATGGAGGCTGGTAGCACTTTCTCTTTCTGCCTTGCCTTAATTCCCATCTCTTTTTGCTCTCATCCAATTAGTGCAGTGTATTAAGCAGTTTATCATCTCATAGTCAGCTATTGAGAGAAACAAGGCGAACACTTTGCAATAGAGCCTGCTCTCCTTTGACACCCTCAGGTACTTACATATTCCACTGTGCTATGAATAATAGAGGAAGAATAGAGCACTAATTCCCTCATCAAAGAATGCCTTGTCTGCTGCTTTGCTCAACAACACCATTCTGATCAAAAGAAAAGCAATAAAGCTTAGCATAACAAAACGAAACCTACTTATTAGCTTAGTGGTTAAATTAATGTTGAGCCGCTGCTATTCAAAACCAAGGTTTGAAAACAGCCTCCAACAACCTGATAATGCTGCCTTGGGATGAAGGAATTTTAATCTGAAATTTGAAGCTGGCACAGATGAGTTAATCTATTAAACAGCTATAAGAGGAGTTGCAGGATGAGCGGTTCAATTAAGAAATATTTAGGTGCTCAACAGAAGAGAGGCAAATAAAGCAGGAGGAAAAACAGGCTGGAATTGGGAAAGAGCAAAGTTAAATCTCCCCCCCCCCCCAATAAATGATCCTGGCAGAGGACAAACTCACTCAGTAGGTTCTTTTAAACTAAGAAACACTGTATGTGAAATTTTGCTTTGAGTTTATCAAATCCTCAGTTTGAACAGAACTTTAGAACTATTATGTTTATCTGCACACACACTAAGAAAAAATACAGTTCAGTCAAGACCTTTTATGAAGAATTCAACCTTGTATTTTCACTCCCTCAGAATTCTGCTGTATTGTGCACTTAACATATGCAGCAAAATGGCTTTACAATGCTCAGTCTTCTGAAAGAGCTAAAGCAATATGAAACATCTCAAGAAGGCTGCTTAGACAAGGAAGGCAATTTTTATCTTACTAACTTAAACACTAAGCATTAGTTTAACTGGAGAAACCACTAGGCAAGCTAGATTTCTTCAACCTATGGTGAAGACTTTTCTAGTAATAAAAAAGAAAGTGCAGAGTACCATTAGGAGAAGGATATTCATGTCAGAGTTTAAATCCAGCCTCTAAGATGGCTCTTTAGTTATTAGTTAGATTTTTGAAAGCAGTTTTGTTGCATATTTACGTGTAATTGTCTATTTATAAAATGTTGTTACATTTTTCACCTTGATCTTTCAGACAACTCTACTTAATATATTCTGGAAATGGCATGCTAGAAAAGTAAAAGAGAAAAATGGAATCCCACTAATCCTGCTTCATTCCAAGAGGTCTGCAACATGTGCAAAGAATTCCTGTGTATATGGCCTTCACTTCAATGGAAGGGTCAGGCTTGCTATGCATTTGTTATGGATGTTGAGCACCTCTTCATTTAAGTGAATACAGAAGCCTTTTTCATAGGCGGGTCAAAGGATGTTAGATTAAGGCAAATATCTTAAGCCTACAAATTTCTGGTTTCTCAATAAAACCAGTTACATAAAGTAGTAAGAACTGAATTAAATGTGATGTAGATACATCTGATACTTACAGAAATTTATAAGCATTGAGAAAGTCACTGTTTAAAGAAGTAGTCAGAAATAACTCATAAACATTAATTTAACAATTTTTCATTCACTCTCCCCTTTTATTCAAACATTTTCCAAGTTCCTTGCCCAATCTTCTCAGCTCAACCATTTCCCTAGGATTACATGGTGGCAGTTTACTTAACTAGTTAAAGCAGGAGTTCTCAACCTTTTTAAACCGGGGGCCAGGTCATGCTCCCTCAGAAAGTTTCAGGAGCCGGACAGCCATTTTGCCCTTCCTCATTTGGGAAACCCACATTTTAATATCCAATCTGTCCAATAGCTTATTTTGTACTAGAATAGTGGCTACTGTGGGGGAGCTAAAGTATCCTGGGATGACTCCAGATGTAGTTATGATGAGAGTAGACACAATGAAATCAGAAGAACATAAGCTAGTATTTAATTTTAGTAGTCTGTTCTAAGCACAGCTTGTTCTAGAATAATCTCTTTCAGAATTTTCTGTTAACTGGGGAATGTTGGGTTACATTTCAGTTAAATATTGTGATGTAATCTAATATAGTTGTGCCTATTGGTGAGTCAACAAAGATAACACAAGAGTTTGTACTGGTAATTTCATCAAAATGGCACATAGTTTGCCCAGAAAATTTCAATACAAAAATGCAGAAATCTAAAACTATAGTTTAAATAAGTGCCACTAATTATTTTAATATATGTATACCATTCAGATTTTCTTACATTAGAAATATTTTATTTTCTTTCTTTCAAAAGTATAAAATGTTTACATGCATATTAAAATGCTTTTACACGTATCAAAAAGCATCAATGATAATATTTTAGAAATATAGGGGGAATAACTATGTAAAGGATCAACGTTATCCCATCAGTCACACAATACACAAAAAGCTGTTCAAGCCATGGTTTGGCTTTTGTTGTTTCTCTTCATTCTTTTACTGGGAATAAACACATCAGATACTGTAATAAAGCCCTCTACAAGTTTTCTATGGCTTTATTTCCTCATCACAGTGTAACAATTACTTCTATTTGCTGGCCTAAATATGTTCTATGTTTCATCTCTTTTTTTTCTCACAACAGCTTTCACTGCCACTGATTTCAATGTATATATGCATGTGACTGGCAGAATTTGCTGTATACACACTGTCTCCTTGCCCTGTACAAAAGTCAATTGGTGCTTTAGGATTAATTCTCAAGAAGTAAATCTTTATACCACTATATTGCTTGAATGAACATTGTTTGTAGAAAATTATCTTAGAAACAGTTTCACAAAAAAAGAATACATTAAGATCAAGTATTAACACTAACCTCTTTTTCTGAGAGCACCTCTACTTAAATACCCTGGAGCAAAGTCTAGGATCACTTACATTCCAGCAACTCTCACTGGGAATTATTTAATTAAAGGAGTTATTTCTACACCCCTTTCTTCCGTTTTAGGTCTAGATACACAACATAAAGATAGTTATGAAACATGAACCATACAGGTGCCAATATATCCATCAACTTTTAATAGAGCTTTCTTTCCAATTTTTTATCATGAAATAAAATCAGATTTAAATTAAATATCACTTGTGTGCAACTAGTACTGAAAAGCCCAAAAAGAAAAAAAAGATTGCCTAGAAGAGACCACAACAGTTTTTTGTCCCATTTTACCACAACACAGTGTTTAAGTACTGGGATATCCCACAGATTTTACTACACTGAATGTCTGAAAGAGTTTGCTGAGGTTCACTTCAGAGTAGCTGCTCAAGGACAACCATTCATCTACTATGCTCTTCAGCTTTTTGTAAGTGTCCATGCTCTTATTATCGGCAATCCCGGTTTTCCTCAATTGTTCTGTTGGGAGACAAAAACAACAAACCAAAGTATCAGAAAAATGAGACAACTGTTATTAATAAATGTACTGTATATACAGTGATATCTCTCTGCTATAAATATAACAACGCTTGGTATAATATGACCAACTCTCAATATCCACAATTGTCAGAGTTCTCTTCAACACATTGTTCCTATTCTCCCGCTTCCTTTCCCTAAAAGTACTTGTGGTCAGCATGTTTAGGAAAATGTCAAACATGTTTCTAGCCAAGAGACTAAATGTAGCTCATAAAGGAATTAGTCAACCCATCTGTCACAGCCCAACTAAATTGGTGCACCACCTTCTGTCAGTAAATGTCAGAAAGCACTGCTTGTCTATTAATACTGAACCAACAAGACTGGAACAAAAAGAATGAGAACAATTCCATTTAGACCAGTGTTTTCAAACTTTTGATTTTTGGACTTCAATTCCCAGAAGCCTAGTCAATTCCCCAAATCATGTACATTAGCCAATGTACTGAATTAAACTTCTGGTAATTGAAGTCCCCCTTTGGGGCATGGGCCCCACATTGGGAACCACTGGTCTAGATCATCAGAACCAGCAAGCATTAGCTGCTCTTTCAAGAGGTTCATTAAGAAAATGGAATTCTGCTTAGTGTCTGCTTTTCATTTTCTAAAACTTCTCCATCATTATTGAAATATTTTTTGGTGAGAAGAGAACTTGGAACATGCCTTAAAATGTCCACTGTGAAGCATATGAAAGTTCTTGCAGAAAGACTTTGTCTGAAATCTAGCAAAGATGAGTTACATATTCCATTAACACCTTAAATCTTCTCTCAGATTTTAAGAAAAGCCTATTGTGATGAGCCCTAATAAAAATCATGTCATTCTCGAGATTACTCAGTTTATTACTTGAGGAAGTACTTGCAGACCCCTTCTCACATGTATGTTTTAAAAGGTACACAAATTCAAAGGCAATGGCAAACATGTTTCAGATTTTATTCAGTTTTAGGAGAGTTTATCTATAGTTTTGTCTTAGGAAAAGAAATACAATTTCTTTAAAAAGCAGGTAGATGAAAAGAGGAGCACACAAGACTACTTCACACCAAGTCAAACTATTTATCTTGCACAGTATCACTGACTGAATGCAAACAGCTTTTAAAGCTTTTTGAAGCCTTTGATATCACCTGAAATGGACCCATTCAACTGAGAATTCTAGGATTAGAATAATGGGATTTTTTCCCCAAGTAAAGCAGGGATTCTATTACTGAGTGATGGTCTTCCATCAGAAAATGATTAATCATGCATCTATATTAATACATCAGATTACATCAGTGGGTTTAAGGCCTTACAAACAATATTATTTCTTCATGACAGTTTATTTATTTATTTATTTATTTTTCACGGTTATATACCACCCACTCAGGTACAACCCAACTCAGGGCGGTTTACATAGCGGACAGTAAATACATAAAAGACACATATTAAAAAAGTTAAAAGTTTAAAAAAAACTCCACCCCTAAAAGGTGTGCAAGAACCGAAGGGACCTTGGGAGAAGGCACACTTCTCTATACCAACCACCCAACGGTACCCCCATCCCCACCCGCACCCCAAACTTGGCCCGCCAGCCAGGTCTTTAGTTCCTTCCTAAAGGGCAACAACTCCGTCTGGAGATGCAGTTCCACAGGCAGGAGGTTCCAAAGGGCTGGTGCGGACACGGAGAAGGCCCTCCTCCTTGTGCCAGAGAGGCGAGCCCCCCTGGCTGATGGCACAATTAGAGAGCCCCTCCAGTCCGCTCTGGTTGGACGGACAGACGTCCTTAGGGCGATGCGGTCTCTAAGATACCCTGGCCCACTACCATGTAGGGCTTTAAAGGTCAAAACCAGCACCTTGAATTGCACCCGGAGACAAACTGGTAACCAGTGCAGCCCCCGAAGCAGTGGTGAGGCATGGGCATAACGTCCACACCCCATCACCACCCGGGCCGCGGTATTCTGGACCAGCTGCAGCCTCCGAATGGTCATCAAGGGCAGCCCCATGTAGAGCGCATTACAGTAGTCAAGGAATTGCACAGGTTCAAGAGATACAAATGCACCAAAGCAGCAGCTTGCCAGTAAACTTAGCTGAGCTGATTGCGGAAACCATTGCTCGTGAAACATGGAGAAATAAATAACTAAAATATAACTTTTCTGAAGTAGAAACAAAATTAGATATGGCTACATCTGCAGATGCTGGCTTTTGAGCAAGGGTGACCTTTACAGTGCTTTACAAGAAAAGTAGGATGTCTGTAGATGAAAGATATTTTGCTTCCTGAAGTAAAGGACAAGATGGCACCCTTTCTCCCCATTCCACATACAGATTACACTGTTCAAGATTAGCAAAAGAACAGCATCCACTGCCACAATTGAAGGCTGTAGGGTTATTTAGGGGAACAGAAGAGACGTGTAGCACATACAGCTTTGTACTCGTAACAGAAGGCTTTAGAAGGAACAGATGAGGGACTGTTATTGCTGTCCCCCAATATTTGCTATCTGAGGCAATTGCTTAACAGTATGACTCACCCTAGTAAACATGTTTGTTTCAAAAACCATCATATGGATTATTTATCAACAGGTAAGGTAAGGCAGCATTGCAAAGGGACTAAAATTTTACGTAAGCACAATTCAGAAAATCACCTCAGCTATAGTTACCAGGTGACATTTTTTGAGCAAACCCCTATTGTGTCAAACATAGCTTGCCACCTGTAACTTGGTAGTAAATATGCCATACTCTGTCCACAGCACCAACTCTTCTTACTGGATTTTGAAAGGACTACTGAAATAGTGGATGTTTAAAATCTCATGATGTTGGTTGGGAATGCTCCTAGGTGCATTTTTATTCTTGGAATTTCAGGTGAAACCTCTGGCCACCACTTTTACACAACTAAATGTGGCTGTACTTGGATAATATGCACATGGTCACTTGCATGCTGAATGTAGGGCTGTCTTTGAAAAGTGTTTGGAAACTTGAATTAGTACAAACCACAAGAGTCATTTTAACAAGAGCTCAGCATTGGTTAAAGTACGTTAGATTCATCATTGTATTAACTTTACTGGCCTTTAGTCTATTTTCCAAGCTTAATTCAAAGAACTGATTGGAGCCTTAATCATCCTGAAACTATATCCCCTCATGAGAGAATGGTTGTTCACTTAGCTATTTTTGAGAGCTCCTCTTCACTTTTCACTGCTAACAGAAGTACAACTAGAGGGATATAAGACATTGGTTTTTCTGTTGTAGTGTCCAGGCAAAGAATCTGTCTGCTCTAGGAAACTGTATAACACCTTCCTTAAAAATATGTAGGTTCCATGTACATGAATTCGTCCCTGTAGGATTGTGGCAGGTCATGGCAATGACTTGTGATCTCATTTTTTAAAAAAAACAACTTCTCTCTTGATCAGAAACAAATGAATTGTTCTGATTACAAAAAGGGCCCTTATGCTTGTAGAGAGATCTTGGATTCAAGAGGGAGAAGAGTTGAATACATCCTGCATCATCTTTCAAATCCTTCAGAACATATAGTTCTGAAGGATAGTTAGGAAGGCAAAAGCTGAGAATGAGTTGAGGCTTGCAAGAGATACTAGAAGCAACAAAAAGCATTTTTTCAGGTATGTACAAAGTAAAAAGAGAGAAAAGATACAGTAGCTCAGCTGCTCAACAGGGATGAGAAAATGGTAACAGATGATAAAGAAAAGACAGAAGTGCTCAATTCCTACTTCGGTTTGGTTTCCCCCCAAAAGATAGTACACAACCATTCATGCAAGTGTGAAGTACTACAATTTTTAGACAATGGAGTTGACCATTTTACAAGACATTAAAATAACAATGTGCCAGAAAGTTTCTGTATCAATTCTATAAACTTGTTTAGTAAATGTCTCTGTTCTGTGAAGCAATTACATGTTTTATATATGGGGATTGCATACATTTCATGTTGAAATGTCACTGAATATGAAAAAAGTTGTGCGACAAATAACTATCTAACTTTTAACACCAAAGAGAACTAATCTAAATTTCTGTTCATGCAGTACTCCATGAGAATATCCAAGGTGAATGTATTTAATTTGGATACTGTAAATAAAATTTCATGAACAATTTTTTTTGCATGAAGTACTACTGTGCAGCCACTTTAGTGCAACTCATTTATCAATTTCTTTTCTTTCCAGATACATGTAGCATAAAAACTAATTTAAATATTCTAGCAGTTAAACATAATATGAATATGAACATTTGGTTAATAGTGGTATTAATTTAATATCCTATTCATATCTTGTAGAACAAGGAAAATAAAAAATTAAAATCATTGCCGTGATTGATTCTGCAAGATGTCCATTCATTGCTACATCAAGTAGCTGTTTAAAAAACCCTCATGTACTTCCAAAATTGAGAAACTATATACAACTATACTATAACTATTGCATCATTACCACTTGAAACTGGGTAAAACACTCTCAGATGCATCCCAGTGAAGAAGCAATCAAGACACACCGTGTAACAGCAGACTGGCATTTGGTAAAAAAAAGTCATAAATATATATATAATTAAAGAAAGAATAAAGAATTATTGAAATCAGTTTCTGGGCCACTGTTGTTAATTTTCTTTTCTTTGTTTTATTCTACATCCCATTTTGGATTAAATTACAATTTTTTACATTGATAGCATTTGCCTTTAAATTTTGGCACCTGACCTTTGTTTCCTTCTAAATGATTACTCTTTTTCTTCCTGCTTGTCATCTCATTTGTTTCCCAAATTTCACTCAACAGCCTAGATCAGCTCTTGTAAACCCAAGCTTGTGGGGTTCTTTAGGGAGTTAATCCATCTCATATTTGATCTTTCTTGCTGATTTCAACTTTCTCCAGCATTATCTCCCCCCCCCTCAAGAATCTTGCCTTCTCATGATGCGTCTAAAGTATGACAACCTGTTTTACAATTGTTGCCTCCAGAGATAGTTCCATCTTTATTAGCTTTAGCATCCACTTTTATCTTTTTGGTAGTCCAGGTTATCTGTGGAGCTCTCTTCCAGCATCATATTTTAAATTAATCATTTTTGGTCACTCTTCTTTACTGTTCAGCTTTCACACTCATACATGGTAATTGGAAATACAAGGGTGTGAATTATCTTAGGCTTGTTCTCAAGTGACATATCCTTACACTTGATGAACAGATATACTATATACATATACAAAATATTTAATAATCTCGATTTCTTCTTTGTCAATATCAAAGTTGTGTAGTTCTTCTGAAGTCATGGTTTGATTTTCTTTATGTTCAACTGCAGTCCTGCATTGTCACTTTTTTCTTTCACTTTAATTAAGTCATTTTTAATTTATTATTTACACTTATATCCTGCCCCTCTAGGGGGGAAAAATCATCCCTATTCATGGCAGCTAACATCATAAAGCCAGTCATATAACAATCAAAAGTTAAAAATTACATACAATAATGCTGACTGGGAGGTGGAAGGTCAGCAGTTCGATCCCCAAATACTGCAGAACAGAATGAGCTCCCATGTTTGTCCCAGATCCTGCCAACCTAGCAGTTCGAAAGCAAGAAATTGCAAGTAGATAAATAGGGACCACTTCGGTGGGAAGGTAACAGTGTTCCATGCGCTCCGTTGTCTAGTCATGCCTGCCACATGACCACGGAAATGTCTGCAGAAGCAGACAGCGCTGGCTCTTTGGCTTTGAAACAGAGATGAGCACTGAACCCTAGAGTCGGATACGACTGGCTTTCGAGCAAGGGAAACCTAGAGAGAGAGAGAGCCAGTTAAGAAGGTGTCATCTGCACAGCTGTTGTTTAATAAATTTCCTTTAACTAAATCTCTAACTGTATTGTAGTGCCTAACTTTTTCTTAAGCATTATGTCACCATCAAACCTATACTCGAGCACACAATTCAAACATTCTAGTTTATAAACAAAGTTGCTTACTCTTGTCTACTGTATTTAAACATTAACAGTACAATTGGAGCAGAAGTAAGCATAAGATAAATGGTGAAATTAAACAGTGGCAGAAATAGTCCAGTGTGTGCATGTTCATGTGCATATGTGCAGAAGCTGTGTTGTCATTTCTTCTTTCTAACTAAAGTTCCTTGAGCTTCACTTACTTGCTCTGATATTTGGATGGCCATCTTTACGGACAGCTGCTGTCAAAAGCAGGATAGATGAAACAGAAAAGTGTTTATGCAGTGCTTTGGGTCTTGGCTACAATTGTTAAGTCATCTCATCTTGACACATGCAAAAATTGCTTTAAAACATTGTAATTTTCAATCATTTTACAGTACAGAGAGAGATTAGTGAACTTAATGAGAAGATGTTCCATTCTGAAACATTAAATAATAAAAAAGATATATATGACTAAATTCAAACTCTAACTATACCTGGTGTATAGCAGTACTAGGCATTTGAATGACAGAAGTGAATCCGTTGACTGGGGAGAATAGATTTAAAGAACTGTAGTAATATAGAGCCGGGAAGATGAGAGAGGACACAGCTCCTGATGTGTTTACCTCCGCTGCTGATGGGATATTGACTTTTCCCACTAGGTTGGTTAGAAAGGGGACTATTTGCGCTGCCACACAGCAGAGTAAGAATGACAACCAGCATCACTCTGTGCTCTTCTTAGTAAAAGACAATTGTGACCGCTGTATATCACACAGTCAGTCAATACTTTCAGGTTACCATATCATCCAACTTAGAGATGCATATAAAAGCTTGCTTTTTCCTTTCTAAATGACACTTCAATCAATAAAGCAGTTAATCCTTTTTTAAAGAACCAAGTTGTAATATGACTGAAATTGTTTGTGGAACATTTAGATATATATATGCATGGAATCCAGTTTTATATTTACAGGTACTGTAATTTTATTTTATAGAATATCTACAATTTATATCAGAAAAATTCCAAATAATTCCTCATGATACTGGTAGAGATACTATGCAAATGATAACTGTTTTCCAAGAGTAAAGATTTGGAATAACACCAATTTTTTTAAAATTCAAAATGAAAAGGCTAAAATTCAGACAGCATCAACATTTAATCTTAATGTATTTAGGGTGCAATTGGTATTAGAAACCAAACTGCTACTTTTTATTGTGATGACTGTGTGCTTGTTGAACCCTGTTATAAACCAATATTGTTTCATATTTTCCTTCTTAAAGCAATACACATTTTAAATCCAAAATCAAACATTGTTTGCTTAACTTCACTCATATGGAAAGTTGCTATATTTTCCCATCTAGCTGAGTGGACAACTGGTTTTTTTTCCATATTACTATTATTAGTCATCAAATTTGTTCAATTATTATGTCAGACAACTTGGCTTTTGATAACATCAAGAATGTGACTGTGTGCAGGTGCACATAAATACATATTGTGTATGATAAATACATTGCTGCTAACAAACTTTCAATTTAATCCTGATGGCTTGACAACACACACACACGGGCATATTCTATTACAGTTGTGTATTAAGGTCTCAGTACATCATTCCTATTCAATTATTTTCCTAACTATGTTATCTGAAGACTTAACAAATGTGCTGAATTAGAAACCATTAGGAATGGAAATTTTAACTTCACCTACTGGTTATTGTATTTTAATTATAGCAAGCAGAGGCACACAGGCAGCAGTCTCTATTCTAAATACCTGTGTTTCATTTATTTCTATGCAAAGGTAGCAAACAACAGTCACTCATAATTGGTTCTGTCAGATACAGTTAGTCATAATTGTCTGTCTAGAGGTGTGTCAATTTACAGCAAGTTAAATAAATATTCTGTCAATTATGAAATCAGTTAAGCCAAGTCTTTTTTTAATTATATGGTTTCCCCATTTTACCCTTTATTTATAGTTTTAACCTTAACTTTACCTTTTCTGCTTTAACAATATAAGGGGTGGGGGGCGATGATACAAAGACAAGGTAACAATATAGCAAGAGTAAAACCAATCATGTGGATTAACATGAAGAGTGTTTTACTATTTAGAATACAGTACTAGCTTATTTGATTATAAAACCTAATGAAGACTTGCATTTGATCAAAAATACTTGGGTCAAAAATGGTGCATTCATATGAACCACACATATTTACACACAATGTACTTAAGATTAGGAAAAGTTGCAGTTGATACATTAGGATAGCTAAATCTGTGTTGTGACTTTCAAAAAAAAAATGCATTCACAAATACTTTTCTATTTTCCATCATATCCAAACTTTTGTTTCAGTTATTCCTCTGCTTAGCGACTGCTATTTTATTCTTCTACACAGAAAGATCCCAGCATACTATGAGTATCCAAATAAATAATTTTCTGTTCTTTTCTGTAGAATATTTTTGACAGCAGAACATATTTAGTATGAAAATTATCTTAGCAACAAAATAAACATTTCAAACAAAGAAGGTTGACACTATCACCATTGGCTGTTGAAATTCAACACTATTACCCTAAAGACATGAGCATCCCCCTTTGCTTAAAAACATCTCCACTCTCCTTTTGCTGACACAATAACGCAACGTCTAGGCTGAATTGAAAACATTGCTCCAATGTTTACTATGGTGACAGCAGATAATAGGTAGAAATATTACTGTGAGTCTGTTTATTTTTGGCTGAACTCGGACTCAATCTGGATGGTCATTTCCCCTGTTACAGGACAGAGCTGTAGAGGATGGTTATTGCAGATGTACGGAAACTTAGACTGAGAAGCATGGCTACTTTTTAAACTGTAAAGCGCTTGGAAGGTGGATATTGTGCACAGGTACCAGGAGGCGAGAGTGGTGCCTTTACCATGTTTCATGAGAGCAAAGTTACCCTGAAAGTGATAAATTGATTTCAATAGAAAGAAATGATTGTATCAGAGGTTGGGCTAAAAAGGTGTTTTGTATTTGAACCTCTGAAGGAAATTGCACATGCCCCCTCGCTGAGGGTATAAAAATACTGTCAAGCATACTGGACAGAATTTATTTTATTTATTTTTGGTCTGGGGAGGGACATTGTGCAGGATCATTAAGCACTGTTGTATAAATAAAGTTAGAAGATCAAACGAAAGAGGGGACTTGGGTTAAATGCTGGAAGACAAGCTTAAATAAAGTTCTAAGAAAAAAAAAGCAAGACATGCTGTAATTCCAAGAACCTATTACTTCAGACAATTTACTTCAAAAAAATAAAATCAGAATGGTAAATGATTACCCCAAAGCAATCATGTCATCATCACTGAAAGATGGAATAAAATAATTTTTTTGTGAAGTGGCTGAATGAGAGCAACTTAAAAGCCACGGAGCCTGTCAGAAGCACATTATTTCTTTTTACACCCCGTTTCCCAATTCATCTCAGTGCTGCTGACTAACCTTGGCTCCCAGCAGGTGGAGCATTTAAAATAAATAGCATTTCCTACAAAATGCGCTCCAACTGCCCCATGACAGACGCTTCCAATTCCTGGCCAGCCACTGGATCAGCTTCAGCGGTATCTAACAAGGTGTAAATACAATAACAAGCATGTAATTAAGTGAACATGATGAAGTTAATGGAGATAATTCATTCCATTTTGGGCTTATGAATATTCTATTAGATGTTATCAGGCAGCTGGAATAGCTGTTAATTTAATCATCATTCAGACCAGCAAAATGTTCTTTGTGCGAGTATAATTGCAGAGAATGAATAATTGATTTGACAATTGTACCAGTGGATTTCAAACAGTTCTGTGCGCTCTCAGAGCAGGAAGGGAGGAGAACTGGAATACTCAAAGCAGTGAAGAGGTGGTAGAGAAGCCAGCTTGTAAATTGAACATTATCAGGACACAGATAAAGGACAATTTTTATTTTATCAATGCAACACAATTACATTACAGTGTGCTAGTAATCACTCTGCCCACACTTTAAAAAGGGAAATAAATTACTATTCACAGAAAAGGACAAAAAGAAATATCAAAACCATTTAGAAACCATTGATATTGGATGTTTAATTTTTTTTGCATTATATTTCATTATAGAAATATCAAACTGTGCTTGAAATTGCTGCCACATTTAACTCTGTTACCTGCAATCAAATACACAGATTGTATTTTATGTGTATCTCTGAATTGCAGCCTGTTCTATGAATTACAATGATTGTATTGCAAATTTTTAAAAATGACTACCCATGTATTTAAAATATATTTTAGTACATAAAGATACTGCATACCTAAGGCATCCTCAGACTTTTAGGCAAAGTGAACAGTTAAAAATATAATTCAAGGTGTTACAGCTTTCATTTTGCCTGCATAGGAAAACAGGGAACTCATTTAAAATGAAGTATCATCAACAAAGGCAATTTCCTTCACAAAACTTGCTTTCAAACAGTGAAGGCCCAGTCATTGGAGATATTTCACTGCCACAGACATAACTGCTATGCAAATAGTATTACAAACTATGGACATACAAAGAATTGTCACCAATATAAAAATTGTGCCTCTATATATAGCTCTAAAGAAGGAAAAGTGAATTAAAGTGAATAATTTCTAACCTGGTCAACCACTCCAGATCTAAAAAAGAGACTGAAAAAAACCTGATACGGAAAACGCAATGTTAGTCTGTATACAGCTTTTTCTAAATCTTTCTTGAACAATACTGGATATGGTTTCTTTGGATTTTATTATATCTAGCAGACATCTATTTCATACCTTACTATATACTGAGAGAAGGATAGGGAACAATCCCATAGTTGAAAAGCAACAGCCAAAGAACATTAGTAAAATTTTGTTATCACAGAATTGTAGTAAATTCATTTAAAGTGACTCACAGCCAATTATGAACAAAAATCTCAAGCTGCATATAACAAATTTCCACAAGATACAAGAAGCGACAACAGTGCGTGCATGACTAAGGGAGCAACACTAGAAATATTTATTAGGGCACAATCTCCAATTAAGATACAAGAATTCACTTGTATATCCTTTATCTTGACTATGCTTTTATCCCTTCCAAAGAGCTCTTAGATATTTCATTGTAAACTGTCTTGTGAATTATGATAGTAGGTAGAATATAAGTACTGTACACCAAATGAATGAATGAAACTTCTGAGTAATTCTTCACAGAACTGTGTTATTAATACATTCACATGAAATAGTAATTGGGGAGAGACATGCTTATATCCTCAGAATTAGCATCCTCTTTGCACAGGTAGCCAGGAGCAGATTGCACACACACTGAAGCAGAATGTCTTTACTCACACTAGCTTAGCCTTCTGTGACTTTCAAAGGTATTCTTTGATACGTTCTGCTCAGATTTGTAGGAGAAGACTAACCTGGAGTATAACCAGGAAAGAACATCTAAATGAAGCAATTTATTCAGTGCAAGTAAAATAACAAAATAATAGCTTCGGTGTGGCTGCTGGTGTTCCCCCATTGATACTCCGCAGGTTTTCACTTCACCAGAAAAGAACAATAAAATAATCCAAGTTCTAAAACATTTACACATTTTTTTATTAATTCTGTTTTATCAATAAATATATCAATATATATTCTAGTTCAATTTGAAATTGTGTTTTGATGAAGCAGGAACAATAGAACCTTGTCAACCAAAAGGACAACATGTGATCCTAGCTTGGGGGTTACATGCACATTCCCAAGTGAAACAATCCTATTTTCTCTATTGCTGGAAAACCTTCTTTTTATCCCCTCTGTTAACAAGGAAAATAAAGTCTATAGAAGAATCTTCTGTGTACAGAACAGAGAGCTTTCTGTTTACATAAGATTTTTCAGTAATATTTTCTTTTGTTATAAAGAATCAGAGTTGGAAGCTACATACCCAAAAGATACATATCCCAATGATAAAGATAACTTTTCCCTTGCAGTTAAGAACTGTGGAGAGTAAATTATCTATATGAAATCAGTGGGAAGGTGAATTTTGTGGCTGTATGTGTGTTTCAGTTCAGCTTTGTGTGGGGTGTCCATTAATAGGGAGCAATTACATGGCCTTTAGGCATTTTGTGTTATGCATTTTTCATAAAAAAAATGAAGAAAATATGTTTGTAAAATCCTATGGCACATCTTAAATAAAATTCAGCCTACTATGCAATCCCTCAAATTGTTTCTTCTTTCACCTTCAGAGCTATGTGGAGCAGAAATCATCCGTGTTCTAGTCTCTATTCCTTCCACTTCATTTTGCAAAATGCTTATTCATAAGGTCTACTTTCTCCGTTTTTTTTAACTCTATCTGCATCAAAGAGCTGATGGGTAGGAACTTGGTTGCCCATATGTAAGTAAAACAGTTGGTGCAAAATTATGTGGCTAGACAGCTGACAAGTGGCCATTTATGAATCATATCATGCCAGCCTCAGTGTTCCCAGTTTGATTCTGAACTCAAATAAAAATGCTTTTTAATCTTTAATGCTGTATAGTTTAGGATTTATATAAGTGAAGAATGCTCTCCTTCCCCTGGGCCTGCATATTGCAACAGTAAGAAGTGCTGTATTTCACATCCTTGTCTCAACATTTCAAGGAGATGGAAGATTCTCGCTGATCTCCAATCTGTGAAATGATTTGCCTAATTTCTGTGGGCACATTAGATCCTTTGTGGGTCAAGTTAGAAACCCTTGGTGTTGCTGTGCCTTTTTTGAGTGTCCCTGCCTTGCTTATTCTATAGTAATCTGTGCATCTCTTTTATACTATTTTCACTTTTGATGTTTTAAATGTTTGCTTTTTCTTGTTTTACGATGCTGCTGACAGCCACTTTGGACATCTCTTTGCAGGTTAATATGCAAAATACAGTAAGTATTAAAAACAGAATGCAAACATTATCCAGATAAAGATCTATTTAGCATTTGGATATTAATTACCACCCAGATACAAAACAGAACTGAAGGAACAAAGTTTTGTCCTCAGCATTTCCATCTTTGTGAGAATTCAAAATGACAATGAATTAGGTCAAGCAGACTACATAGTAGAGATAAAATCGCTGATGCAAATTCATTTTACTCACTAAATCCAGCTGGTAAAGTTGTACTTCCAGCCAACCATCCATGATTAGAAACTGTTAAGACTGCTGGATGAGTTTGTTTAGCGTAAATATAAACTGACAGCTAGTGACCTTAGGATGGGAACAGAGAGGGTAGCATGGTGCTACCAAAGTAAAGGTCAAGGTCACCTTGCTCGAAAGCCAGTCATATCTGACTCTTAGGTCCAGTGCTCATCTCTGTTTATAGCCAAAGAGCCGTCTGTGTCTGCAGACGTTTCCATGGACATGAGGCAGGCATGCCTCAACACCAGAGTGCATGGAACACTGTTTACCTTCCCACCGAAGTGGTCTCCATTTATCTACTTGCAATTTCTTGCTTTTGAACTCCTAGGTTGGCAGGAGCTGGGACAGAGACGGGAGCTCACTCCATCATGCAGTACTTGGGAATCAAACTCCGACCTTCCAGTTGTCGAGTTCAGCGTCTTAACCACTTGAGCCATCACACCTAAAGGCCCTTCTATTTATCTACTATTAACATATAATCCTAATGAAGTTTCTTTTGGGTTTATTTAAAATAAAACCTTATATCTGGAAAATTACTACTAATCTGCTGTAATCTTCCTGATTACTGAATCCCCTAATTTCATAATAAATATCAAGAGGAAAAACAGTAACTATCAATATTCTGACTAAAATTAACTTTTTGCAGATTCCCAACTCTGGTAATTTTTGTAACACAATCCTATGCCAAGCACTGATTCTCATATCAGCTTTTCCATACATCTGCCGGAAAGATCACAATTTATCTTTCAGTGGCAAACAAATGTCCAAACTAGACATGTCAGTAGAAGACTTATCTATTTAAAGACAGATTTGTCTCAATTATACATAAAGCACACTATGAAGCTCAATCTAGAAAAACACATGGGTGAAACAAACCTTTTCTCCTTAAATATCCAACTATGTATTACTGTATATACTCGAGTATAAGCCTAGTTTTTCAGTACTAAAATGAGGTTTAAAAAGTGGATTCGGCTTATACTCATGTCACTGAGTGCGATAGAAAAAGGCGGCTGCTAATAGCCTTCACCTCCCGCTTCTCCCGTCCTGTCGCCGCCACATCTCAATCGGCATGGAGAAAACTCTTTTCTGCTGAATCTTATTACCGTATTTTGATTATTGAAACTCACTAGCAGCTGCTGCATTTGCCACCCTCAGCTTATATTCGGGTCAATCTATTTTCCTGATTTCTCAGGCCAAAATTAGATACCTCGGCTTATATTTGGGACGGCTTATACTCAAGTATATATGGTATATTGCCTTAGAGTAACCAAACTTCTTTGGGTGTCTAGCAGCTGCTAAGGAACATTGTGTTTCATAGATGCTTCTAACTCCATGCCCCTCAATTATCAGCTTCATTGTGCCCAATCTATTTTTCTTCCTCACAAACTCACTCTAAAATTTTACCCCAATTTGCTTTCAATTCCCTCCTAATCATGGTTTTTGTTTTCATACATTTTATTTAAATGCTATCAAATATCTTAAATCAAAATCTGTCTGCCTAACTCTGTCATGGTTTCTGTTTCATGTTAAAACTGCACCATCATCTTCATGCCTCTTTCTTTGTTATCACATATTCACCAATTTGCTCACTTTTGACGTAATTTTTCCCCCCTGTTAGTCTCTCTCATTAATTCTTCCCACAGTTCTTGCTCTAGTTTAGAATTTTCTATTGAATTTTGTGTTCCCCTTTATATATTCCCATTTCCCAACAATATGTTCTGGTAGCTCTCATAAACTTGAAAATTACTTTTTGTATTTTCTGGTTCACAAATCCATGACATTCTATCTTCTAGCACTTGCCCATATCCATTTTATCATTTCACCTATGCCGTGCCACATTCAAACTAAATACACTAAAATTTTATATCCTTAAAATGGCCTTTGGAATGTTCACTGTAGAAAAACATATTTAAAATCTCATCTGTATGTAATTACCCAGAGCATGACTAAAGAATATGAGATTTAGGATTCTTTCTAGGGACACCAACTTTTCTTCTGAAGCCCAGCCATGATTGCACACATAATTTTTGCAAGCAAAACACTAGTACCTTTTCTGATATATTTTATTTTTATAAATTAGCAGATGGGAAGAATCTGACAGTAACGTGCAAAATACTAAGATATGATCTGCTTGAAGTTCATGATTGGACCTCATGATTGGACCTCTACCCTTTATAGAACTAGCTGGGATCCTTCTGCAAATATACAAAAGATGGAAACTCGACATATGCCTTTCTAATTATAGTCACATGCCTCTATCCTGGGCGGTAGTATCCCATGGAAAGTGAAATAAATGCACAATGGTGGGGAAGAGTTGAGAAGTCACATACAGTGATACCTCATAGAAAGCTTGGTTCCACAAGTTTGGACTTTATACGGATTTGGACTTTGTATGAGGCATGCAAAATCCTAGCCGCGATGCCTCATACAACGTCCAAATCCTTGCCGCGATGCCTCGTACAACGTCGTTTCCATAGAGATACATTGTACTGTAACAGCACAGACTTCAGGGCAAAGTCAAGGAAACAGACAGGAAACTGACAGAACTTTAAGAAATCATTGTCTAAAGGCTAAAAACTTTACAAAAACATGTCAAACAACCCTGATTGTCCAAGAACCTGAAGAATGCTGCAAAAATTCCAGGAATGCTTCTAAAAATTCTGACGAAAAAATCCAAAAAAATCCAAAATCGTGCTCAAAACCACTCCTAAACACTCTTCGCCTCATGCAAAACCCACAAGAGCAATGCACGCATGTGTCCTGCCTTTTATACTGCCCAGGCACAATGCAACCTGGGAAAAACCCAATGCCTCATACAAAGTCGCACAACTTTGTATGAGGCAACTTTTTTCAAGGAATTAGCCGATGTTGTATAAATCCGATGTTGTATGAAGCGGACTTTATATGAGGTATTACTGTATTTGTAATTGACCTCTATCTACTACAAAGCAGAAGAGAAGCCCCTGACCAGACAGTTCAATCCATAAGCATCTGAAAGGATCACTAATGTCTTAAGTAAACTCTTTTTTAAAAATGAGAATGTTTGTCATTTTGTTTTAATATGTTAAATTGTAAACTACCTTAAATACTTAAAAAGACAGTAAGCAAGTGCAAACAAGTGCTATCACTCTTTCTCCTAGTACAAAGTGCTATCTGTACTATCAGATTCCATTACTAATCACTGGTTAGTGTTTCAGCCTACACAAGAGGATAGCATACTGATGGGAGGAGATAAAGCTGAAATCAGAGATCAATGTGAAATTGGGCGTTTCCAGTTTTTGTTTAAGGTCTCTTTTAGAAAGCTGGTAAAGGTAAAGGTTTTCCTTGCTCGAAAGCCAGTCATATCCGACTCTAGGGTTCAGTGCTCATCTCTGTTTCAAAGCCGAAGAGCCAGAGCTGTCTGCTTCTGTAGACGTTTCAATGGTCATGTGGCAGGCACGCTGTTACCTTCCCACCAAAGTGGTCCCTATTTATCTACTTGTAATTTCTTGCTTTTGAACTGCTAGGTTGGCAGGAGCTGGGACAAAGACAGGAGCTCATTCCGTCCTGCAGTACTCGGGAATCAAACTGCTGACCTACCACCTCCCAGTCAGCGTCCTAGCCACTTGAGCCACTGCAGCTGGTGTATTCACATATATGCCCCGAGGGCAAGACCAACAGCACGACTGCATGACTCTTCTAAAATACACTCAATAGTAATCAAACATTGAGGATTCCTATATCATATATTAACTTAAGTAAAATTCAACAGCTATAAACAACAGTACCCTAACCACCCCCTTTACTTATGGGACAAGATAAAATGGATTGAAAGGACAAAAATAAACAAACATCTTGGAGTAGATGTGTTTAATGGTGTATATTAAAGTGAATGCCTATGGTCAGTTTCAAATAAATGGGAGACCCTTAGAAAGAGAATATCCAAGAACTAGTATTTCTACTTAGGGTAATGGAAACTATGAGTCCATACACAGCTTCCTTCAGCTTTGCACCCTGAGTTGTGTTTTGCAGTCAAGTTTAGACAACGTGGCTATTATGAGTGTGTAAAAGAAAAGGTGGTAGATATAAGAATGGGCCTTCTTTTGCCCATTCTTTCTCTGAAAGCCCCTCACCTCTCTATATTTTGGCAGCAAAGACAAAGACTGAAATTCCAAGTTGGCTGAAACACACATACTTCGACCCTTGGCACTTCATTACACAGAAGCAAATTGTCTCAAAGTTAGATTGGACAAAATTTCTATTGACTGTCCTCTTTCCAGTTACTGACTTAAATCTAAAAAAAAAATTAATGATGCTTACACATATTCACTAATTTACCAAAGAGATACAATTTTATCTATTTTTCCCTTGGTAGGAATGAAAATGTTAAGTGTGTTAGTGTGGTAAGTATGTATGATCTCTAATTCTTTTCACACTCACTAAATTAATATGTTTAAAACAATTATTTTACATATAATGGCCTGTATTTTTACATGGAATGCCTAGGGAAGGAGTGGCCCTAGACTTCATCCTGAGTGACACACGGGAGATGATATAAGGTATAAGTGTTACTGCATTGACTTTAAACAGTAACAACAGTAGTATCATATTCAAATTAAATGTTAAATGTTAATTAGAAGAACTAAATGTCCAATTAAATGTTAATTAGAAGAACTAAATGTCCAAGAAGATACTAATGTGAACCACAAGCTGAACTAACAAGGGAAAAGAGAAGCTAAAATGGAAAGTTGATTTTAAAAATAAGAGATTTGCTTAGAATATAACAACAACATACAATTCTAACAAAACCAATTCAAACTTATGTTAAGTTAGTCAAAACATTACACTTGAAGACAATTTTATAGTGAAATAGTAAGGCGAATAAGGGTAGATTACCTACCATAAGTGTAGTTCTTTGAGTGGCCCTGTGAACATTCATACTGATGGGTTTGATCACGCACATGATCACAGACCATGAAGAAGAAGGGTAAGTTACCTACCGTAAGCATCCCCTGGATCAGTGCTGGGAGTTGCTGTACTCCTAATGGATCAGTGCTGGGAGTTGCAGTGGCTCAGTGGTTATGTCATTGTAGAGCCACCTTTACTTTGCGGTGATGCAATGGAACTGAGGAAGATATGCGGGACCCTGGTGCTAGGCATGCTGGGATTGACATTTTTATAGAATAGAAAAGCTAAACTTGGAAGAACCGCCTATCGTGCATGCGTGCAAGCAAACCCATCAGTATGGATGCTCATGGACCACAAAGAAAAATCAAAATATCTTTGATTACCGTACATCACAAACAAGAACCTAGCCAGGGAAGTAGATAAAGAATAGAACCATTCTAATTAGGTAGGTACAACCAAGTGTGCCCAACACGTGCTAGAACAGAAAATAGGAGACAAGCTTACAGCAATTTTCATATTGTCATATCCATGTATTAATCTACTTCTCCAGTTGACAGTGAGGAAGTGTGGAAATTAAACATGTCTAGAGGAATTGAGTGGCTTCGTATACAGCAGATCCAAAGCCATCATATTCTAACATTTCTTTGTTAATTACCGTGTGAACAAGAACAACAAATTAATTGCTTTCTTTGGAATAGGCATTTAGATAACAAATGTAGCTCAGAGGCTAACTAATTAACATTACCACCTACAAAAATAAAAGTAAAAGGAGAAACAAATGCACTGTGAACCTCTAAGACTAATAGGCCTTTTTTTTAGTGTCAAACTTCATCAATCAGCACTTCTTCAGACAGAGCCTCTGACTAAAGGCTATCAACCAAATTTAGCCTAGGAACTATTTTAGAACAGAATACAGAGCTTCTAATGGATTTGTGACTGAATAAACAACAGATCAAAATTAATGGATATTCCTCATAGTGTACCCCTAATGGATCAGTGCTGGGAGTTATGGTGGCTCAGTGGTTAAGAAGCCCGTCTTGTTAGCTGGAAGGCTGACAAGTCAGAAGTTTGAGACCTGGGTACTGCATGACGGATTGAGCGCCCATCTCTGTCCCAGCTCTTGGGGATATGAAAGGAGCCTCATTTGGGCGTTCCCTGAGCGGAGTTTCTTCTGCAAAAAATCCTTTCAACCCAGAATAATTTCTGACATGACATTATTATTAGTGCTGGGAGTACACCGTGGAAAAGTTCCTGTCTGGCAATTCTGGGAAATATTTTTTTAAAAAATAACTCTCTCAAAGTCTGATTGGGATGAATGATTTATTTTATTTTACTTTATTTCATGTCACTTTAGTGATCTTGAAACAAGATAGTGAGGCAGCCAAGACAGATTTTTTAGTATGATAAAAAACAGAAGCAGTGTATGAAGTTTTATTTATTTGTTTGTTTTATTTATAGGTCACCTTTCTCCCAAGTTTTACAACAACATTCTTAACATGGTGAATAGGCAACAAAATGGCACACATGCCATCCCACTTAGAGAGGCTTCTGTGAAAGGTGATTTGTTCTACAGAGAAAGGGCATTTTAGTATTTTTGTAGATGTGGGCAACCTTCACCAATAGCTGAAATCCTCCTATATCCTCTTTCCCTGCATTAGACTGACAAGGGCAGGGATTCTCAACCTGCTGCCCGTGGACTGGAAGCAGTGCATGGCACCATTTCATGTGGCCCCCCACTGCCTCCACCACACCAGGAAGTGCCATGTGGTGGAGGATGGGCAAAAATGGCTATCTGAGGGAGTGGGACCCGGCCCCCGGCTTAAAAAGGTTGAGAACTCCTGGACAAGGGTCTTCACAGGTCACATACATTTAAGTGGACAGTGTAACAGTTTCCGTTCTTTCCATTTTACTTCTGAATTCTTCAGATAAACCAGATGACTTGCTAATGTTAAATTTGCTAGTTATTTCTAAAAATTCTTCTTCTGTCATCTTTAGTTAATCCAGTTTATTTAATGGATGACCTAAAATAATTCTGCTGGCATTCATCTTTCTATAACCTCTTTTGTACTGAATAGATATGCAGAGAATGCATTTTATTTCTCTGTAATTTCCCTGACTTCTTTGAATGCTCCTTTTAAACCTTTTTGAGCTAATGGCCTTCATGCATCTTGGACTAGCTTTTTGTAATTATGACATTTATATTTATAGCAATTTGTCCTTAAATTTCTTCTTTGCCGGTATTATCACAGATTCACCTTTATTTTTCTAGGCTTTATATTCAATTTCTATTTTCTCTAACTTTTTCACAATAGCAATGTTACTTTTCCCTGGCCCTGTTATTTAATTTGACTTATATATTTTTCTTGTTTTCCTGCTCTAAAAACTGGATGCGACGTATGGTCAGGTACGGGTTACGGTCCGTAAAATACGGTATTGTTAGCTTGTATCTCACACCACATCACTGTATTCTGTTGTACTTTTTACTTTTACTGTCTTCATAATTTCTCCTAACTTTTAACCATAATCATGTGACCATACAGATCAATGCATACTATCAATCTTATGCTAGTTTTGATGCCACTTAATTTTACTGTGTATTAAAGTTTATTTTGCATATAGAGAGATCTTACACATCTAGGCTAGCATGGTTGTTTAGCATTTATGTGTATGACACTCTAACTGTAAAAGCTGCTGCGGTGATCTCATGAGTTGCAGGTTGCATGTCCTCTCTTGTGCAACCAGCATCTTGTCAAATTGTAGCATTGGCTTTTACTTTGTCTTGATGTAGATACTGAACAGGATTCTGGCCATGCCCTGAGAAGCTAGTATAGGGGACCATTTGCAGGTTCTGCAATGTAGAAGGGTTCCCCATTCAGCCAGAATAATTATATCTGTGTTTCAGTAATTGCAATGTGTTTGTATCATCTGTTGAAAAATCTTACTACAAAATGTGTTGCCAATGCCATCTTAATTTGTCTTGTCATTAATGCTCTTTGCTTATGTTCCCCATTTAAAAATCATTACTTGCACTGCTTTTCTTTAACCAACTAGCAGTTGATATAATCTATGAAAAGTATACTTCTCTAATTGCTTCAGCTGCACTCCAGTATGGGTCACAACCCAAATCAGGACAGAAGAATATATAGCAAATAGCAAAGAATGATTGAGGACTGTATTATTCCTGTTTGTAAACAAATTTGGAAAGAAAACCACTCCTCTTGGTTGTTGTTTTTTGCATGGGAAACTGCACTTATCTTGTTCAACTACAACACTGATGTTGTAAGCCATGCCCAAAGTGCAAAAGCCATGATTTCTTCTTTTTTGCTTCCATAAAGCGTTCTGGCTTGATTTGGTCTAGGACCAGGCCCGTGGTGGCCATTTGGGACAGCGGGACAAGTCGTGGTGCACCCCAGCAATGGGCACCTCCAGAGGCAGGCAGAATAATTACATCAGTTTCTGCCACAGCCCCTAGCCGGAACCCTCCAGGTGGTGGGGTGCTGTTTCCGTGGAACGGTTAATGCTGTGCACCAACCAGCCTCGTCCCCTACCATGGCCAGGGGGACAGGGCTGGTTGGTGCACAGCGATAACCACCCTGCAGAAACAGTGGCCCATTTCCGAGGGCGGAGGCAGGGGGCGGAGGCCTTGTCCCAGCAGCAAGGGAAGGGGCTCCCTGCAGAGAAGGCGTGCCTGTGCTGCTGCTTCTCCTTAGCTGCAATCCCAGATGATGTCATTTGCCTGGTGACATCAGCCAACTAATTGGGCAACAGATCACTGGGAAACAGATCAATTTGGGGGGCGTACACCCACCCATATGGCCTGGGACCCCCCCCCTTGACCATCTCTCCAACCCAAGGTATGTGTGTGGCATGTTTTGGCGGGATCCATCCAGGGGTGTGGGAGTCCATTCCGGATAAACAAGACCACACCTCGGTTTTATATATATAGACTAGCAGAGGTTGCCCGGCGTTGCCGGCCTGTTTTAAATGTGTTGGAAGGTTTTTGTTTTGTTAATGTTTGTACAAATGAGGTTAGTCTGTAATTGTGATTTTTAAAATGTTTATTTATACACACGGGCTGTTATAAACTGTGATCAGCTTTTTTGGGTTTGTTTTTGTGGATTAAAAAAAGAGGAAAGGATGATATAATTTTTTACAATTATTTTATTTAACCAAATAATGTTTTAGTATGTGAATTTTTTTAATAGTTGTACCTTGGATAATAATTTTAAAAATGTGAAAGTACATGTTTTTTTTACATTCAATGTTTTTAAACTGTGTTTAGATGTTTTGGTTTTTTTTTAGTGAAAACTCTACACAGGATTTTATAAATGTTTTTTTTAATTATGTTGTGATTTGTTTGTGATTTGTGTGAATGTGTGATGTAATGTTATGTTTTTGACTGTTTTATCTCTTGTGGCCTCTGGGTAGGGCTGTTGAGTATTTCTTTTACTTTGACTGTTTTTTCTCTATTGGCCTCTGGGTGGCGCTTCTTCCGGTAAGTAGTCTCTTTCTTTCCTCATTTCAGTTCTGGCCGTCATGGAGGTAGGACATGGTGGTAAGTTGGCTGGTTTAATTTCTTTTGTGGGTTTGTTGTTTTTCTTTTTTGGTGTTTTTCTGTGTGTTTTTTCTGTTTGTTATTTGGTTTTGGTTAATTTTGGATTTTTTTTATTAATGGTTTATCTATTTTAATTATCTTGGAGTTTGTGTTTTTTTAGTTTTGTTTCTCTTTCAAGGGGGGGGAGGCACCAGTGCCTTGGCCTCCTCTTGAAAGTAAAACACTTACTGGTAAAGTAAAAGCAGCAGCCGGAGCACCGTTCGCTGCCTTTGCTTTGCAGAGGATTGTTTCGCTTTCAAGGGGGGGGGGGAAGGCACTGATGCCTTCACCCTCCCTTGAAAGCGAAACACTTACTGGTAAAGTAAAGGCAGCAGCCAGAGCGCCGTTCGCTGCCTTTGCTTTGTGGAGGAATTGTTTCGCTTTCAAGAGGGGGAAGGCATCAGTACCTCCCCCCCTTGAATCCCCCGTGTTTGTGGTTTTTTTCCACCCCAGCTCAACTTTTCTTGAGGCCGGTGGTGGACCCGCAGTGTCTTTGGCGGGGTAGCGTGGAGGAGAGGGAATACCTCTCCTCCCCGTTTCTCCGTGAAAGAAGGCCAGCGGGTGACTTGCCCTTACATTGTTTTTTATTTTTATTTTTATCGCGGCGGCCCTCTCAGCGTTCTGCGTGCTCATGGCGCACAGGACTCCGGGGCTTGTAGTTATGTGTTTGTGCGTTCTGTTTGTGTGGCGGTTTTTCTCCTGCGGCTCCATTTTGATTGGCCGCAGCGCGTTTCCGAACGTTCCTTTTGCTCGCGCCTCTCAGCCTGATTGGCTCTGGTGCAGCGCGGCGCAAGGAACGTTGGGAAATGAAGTTGTTTCCCTTTTTTCGTTTTTGTGAGGCTCTTGCCCCACTGTCGCATTTCTCAATCCTTTGACCTGCGGACCCAGTTCGGGCGTGTGCACGAATGGTCGGTGCGGGCTAGTAGGGCCTGGCTTAGGAGCCTATGTGAAGTTCCAACGGTTAACGCTTGATTTTATAGGTATAGATAAGGGTAAGTATACCACCCCAATGAGGACTGCAGTGGTTCAAGTGGCTAAGATGCTGACTGGAAGGAGGCAGGCCAGCAGTTTGATACCCGAATACTGCAGGACGGAATGAGCTCCCATCTTTGTCCCAGCCCTTGCCAACCTAGCAGTTCGAAAGCAAGAAATCGCAAGTAGATAAATAGGGACCATTTCAGTGGGAAGGTAAACAGTGTTCCATGTGCTCCTTTGTCTAGTCATGCCTGCCACATGACCACGGAAACATATGCAGAAGTGAACAGCGCTGGCTCTTTGGCTATGAAACAGAGATGAGCACTGAACCCTACAGTCGGATATGACTAGCTTTCGAGCAAGGGTGACCTTTACCTTTACTTTACTACTCCAATAGTGAGCATCTACTACTCTGGGAAGTTTATAGAATAAAACACTATGGAGCACTAGCCCCATACAGTTTTAAAGGACAGATTTTAAAAAGATAGGTGATGGAGAGAGAAGATATTGGGATAATAGTAAATAATTAAATATGCAAAAGCAAAGAATATATCAACTACCAAATACATTGTCCCGGTTTTAAAAAAATACTACAGCTTTAGAAATTGATGCATTTGTTAGCATATATAGAAAGCATACTGTTACCTTACATTCCCATCAGTTTAGTAATATCTATAGTCTGTCAACCTACTGGACAAATGGACAGGCACACTAAATTAAACACTACTTTCACCTGGCTCGAAACATTTCTTTCAGTAACCATCTCAAAAGCTTAAATACATTTTATTTTTCCACCACAATTAAGTCTTCAAAATAACATTCAGGTTCTTTCTCACTTGCTGTTTGATTCATAATTAAATTTGCCACAGATCCCTATAGTTTTGACCTAGCATCACTTTATTTATTTCGTTATATTTATATACCACCCAGTTCCAGGGTATCCTTTAGAAACAATGTGTGTTGTTAATACTTCTGAACTAGACCCACTCTTGGTTTTCCACCATCATATGGTCTATAACAGTGGTGGTACAACAAAGAAAAAAAATCTATTTGTCTTCAACTTATCACAAGTTCAACATAAGACTCTACCAATTGAACACAGCAAGAGCTTGTCTGTTACAATTCACATTCCAGTGACTATATTTCTTCCAAGTGCTTTCATAGCAGCTCTCAACTCCATTTCTAAATCTGCAGGTTCCTTATCACAGGCTTCTTTTTCCAAACAATCTGACATCCTTGCATTTTTTCTGTAAAGTTCTTCAGGATGTTGTTTATTTTGTTCAGTTGCACAGTTGAGTCTGACCCTTTGCGACCCCATGGACCACAGCACATCAGGCTCCTCTGTCATCTGCAATCCTCTGTAGTCCACCCAGATCTATGCACACTGCATCAACAATGCCATCTAGCTTGTTGTTTCTACCTTCTCTTTATTTTGTCCTTTTCAGATCATATGTTCCACTACTGATCTTTCAGCATCCAGAATCTAGGTTTAAACTGTCCTTCGATTACTTGGATCATCTGGAAGAGATTCATTTCTATTTCTTTGCATCAATCCTTGTAATAGTTTTTCCTCTTTTGTTGTTCTATTGCACTGACGATTGTAATAGTTCTTTCTTTACATGACAGTTGCTGAAGAGTTGCATTCAGGATGCTGATCCTATTTTTGTCATCTTTTAATTTTGCTTCTCACCTGTCATAACTGTTCCTTTAGTCATTTGTCAAGAGAAGAACTAAGGAGTTTGCAAGCTGTTACCCTCTGTGAGTCCTGACTGTGAGTTCCCTACACATAGCTCCTACATAGACTGGAACATGGAGGACTCCAACAGAGCTGGGTTTTCCCCTGTAAATGAAGTGTAGGAGATAAAGTCTGGAAAAGGCAGAATGGTGACTGGAAGAGATGGAGAATGACTGAGAATAGGGAGTGGGGGAAGTCAGGGGAAGAGCTAGAGCAGGGGTTCTCAACCTTTTTAAACTGGGGGTCAGGTCATGCTCCCTCAGACAGCTTCGGGGCAGGATGGCCATTTTGCCCTTCCTCCACCACATGGCACTTCTTGGTTTGGTGGAGGTGGTGAGGGCCACATGAAATGGTGCTGTGGGCCGCACCGGGCCCATGGACCACAGATTGAGAATCCCCGAGTTAGAGTGAGGGCAACAGGTGGAGTATAGTACAGGTGAGCTGTTTTTATGATGATGATGGGTGAGAGAACCCTCTGCCCCAAAGAGGATCCATGGATGAGAGGAGTGATCCACTTGCAGGTACCCTTAGAAGAGGCTGAACGGCAAGCCTGGGAAAGAAAGCCAAGGAAACCCCCTTATTGGGGTTTATTATACAGGCAAGTCACCAGATCCTTGCTTTGGCACAAGTATCTCCTCAAGACTTCTCACCCTCAAGACCTTAAAGAAAGAAATTGCCCATCATTTGCATTGAGACAATTGACTCTGCAAGCCTCTTGTTGGGCATGTTCCCCAGAGACATCCTAGTGTTGTCCACTCACTCTCCCCTGTGCTTGTTGCCATACCTTGCTATTTATAGAGTATAAATATGGGTGATTTATTTCTTTAAGGACTTGAGGGCGAGAAGTCTTGAAGAGAGACTTGTGCCAAAGCAAGGTATCTTGGAGGATCTGGTGACTTACCTGTATTACTAGATGTGGGGAGTTTTCCTCTTATTTTGTTATTAAAGTTCAAAATATCACAACACAGAGAGCTCTCTGACTGATATATGTGGAAGTGGGCAGATGGGCTAATATAATCCTTCTACGTTTTTCTTTTGACTACAAGAACAGTTTTTCTGTATTCTTTCCTGATAATGTATCTGGTTTCAATTCAAAGTTCTTCAGATTCAGAGTTCTGTTGAATTTAGTAATGCATATTTATTTTTATATGGAAGATAAGTAAGAAACACTGTATTATTTAAATTGGATTTTGGCACTAGGATTATTTTAATATTCTTTTTTAGCTTTACTCTGATTTTTGATATTAACAATCTACAGTCAATACCACAATCTGCTCTTAGTCTTGTTTTGTGAGATTAATAGTAGTTTCTCCAACTTCTACTTCCAATTACAGTAGAACCCTGTATAGTGATCGCCCCATACAGCGATGAAATCGCATAGCAATGAGGATTGGAGGAGAAAAGCCGTTCCGCATAGCGATTGTTCCTATGGGAAAATCCGTACAATGATTTTCCAATGGGAAAAACCACTTAACACCAAACATCGTTGTATGGTGTTTCCCATAGGGAAAATTGTTATACAGATTTTCCCATAGGGAAGATCAAACAACAATGAAAAAGGCATAGCAATCAGCTCAGTGGAATGGATTAAAATCACTATACGGGGTTCTATTGTATGTAATCTATTTGATCTCTATATTGACCATCTGATGATATCCACATGTATAGTCATTTCTTTGACTGTCTGTGGACGTATTTCCAATAAACAGATTGTTGGTTTCACCAAATGATAGCTTTGCTTCTGAATCCTAGTCCAAATTCTCCACAACATTTGGTTCTGCTTTGTTTCTTACCTTTGCATTCCAGATAACAAATTCACACTAAACCCCTCTTCATGTTCATATTAAACTGTGCATTCAAGAGACTCAGTTATTAGCAGTGGTATATAGACCTCTACATTATTTATTTCTCATTTATTAGTTAATACCAGAAAAATGTCTACTTCTGTTTCACTGACTACACCAAAGCCTTAGATTGTGTGGATCACAATAAACTGTGGCAAGTCCTCAAAGAGATGGGAGTACAGTACCAGATCACCTCACTTATCTTTTGAGAAACATGTATTCGGGTCAATAAGCAACAGTTAGGACTGGATACGGAACAATTGATTGGTTTAGAATAGGAAAAGAAGTACAAGGCTGTATATTGTCACCCTACGTATTTAACGTATATGCAGAGTCATGCATAATGCAGTGCTGGATGAAGCACAAGTCATAATTAAGATTGCTGGGAGAAATATCAACAACCTGATATATGCAGATGACATTACCCTATCCTTGAGAGGCAAGCTATAGCAAAACTAGGCAGCATAATAAAAAGTAGAGACATCACCCTACCAACAAAAGTAGTAATATATGGTTGTGAGAGCTGGACCATAAGGAATGCCAAGCACAGAAGAAAAGGTGCCTTCCAACTGTGCTGCTGGAGAAGACTTTTGAGAGTTCCCTGGACTGCAAGGAGATCAAATCAGTCAATCTTAAATGAAATCAACCCTTACTCCTCCTTGGAAGGACAAATACTGAAGCTGAAGTGCAAGTACTTTAGCCACCAAATGAGAAGAGAGGACTCACTGGAAATGACCCTGATGTTAGAAAAGACCAAAGGCAAAAGGAGAAGGAGGCGACAGAAGAAGAGATGGTTAGACAGCATAGTTGACGCAGTGGGTGTAGAGCTGGGCAGACTCCGGAGAATGGCGGATGCCAGAGGAGCCTGGTGTGCAGAGGTCCATGGGGTCTCAAAGGGTTGGACTCAAACTGTGTGACTGAACATAGTCACTCTCTCCTTCAATGAATTCAAGGTGACATAAAATCCTTCCATTTTACTCTCTGTGAAACTCTGGGGCAGGTCAGCGTGAGAGATAATGTCTGGCCCAAGGTCACCCTGCAAATGTCATAGTTTGTTGGGGTTTTGAATCTTGATCCCCCAAGACCCAGTTCAATACATTTGTACTCAAAATCATGCAATCATGGCACAACCACAGAATAACAGAACACCGGAGACTCTCCAGCAGTGTATAAGTTTAATAAGCACACAATCAATTTTTTTTATCATCCTAGGTGTTTATGCTTCTGAAAATGCTGAGTGATGTCTGGAGCAGAAACAGCTGACAGCCCCATGAAAGGGATCACATGCATGGGCTACAAGTTTCTTGTTGCTCTATATCCTCCCACCCCTTTTAGGTGTATGTGCAGGGAGAAAAATGTCTCTGGGGAGATTATTCCTAGCCTTGGTTTCTGTTATTCATGCTCAGGCTTTGTAATTCAACTCTGCCTTCTCCTGGCTTGAGCAAAATATAACCCGTTTGAAGAAATGTACCATATTTTCCGGCGTATAAGACAACTTCTTAACCCCGAAAAATCTGTGCCAAAGTTGGTGGTCGTCTTATACGCCAGGTACTCTGGAGCCAGGGGCCGCCCGGCGGGGAAAGCCATTTGCCACTGCTGCCAGGCCTCCGGAGCCAGGGGCCGCCCGGATACCACAACCCCCAGCCTTGCGGCGGCGGCGGCGAATGGCTTTCCCCGCCGGTCAGCTGCTGATCCTCCTCCTCCTCACCCCCCCGGGTGGTGGTATCCGGGCGGCCCCTTGCTCCGGACACATCACGGCGGCGGCTGGCTTTCCTCGCTGGTAAGTTCCTCCTCCTCCTCACCCCCTGGCTGGGGGTGGTGGTGCGGAGAAGGAGCATCAGCTGACCGGTGGGGAAAACCAGCCGCCGCCGCTGCGACGCCTCTGGAGCAAGTAGTCGCCCGGATACCACCACCCTCAGCCTCGCCGGGGGTGAGGAGGAGGAGCAGCAGCTGACCGGCGGGGAAAGCCAGCCTCCGGAGCAAGGGGCCGCCTGGATACCACCACCCCATGCCTTGCGGCAGCGGCGGTAAATGGCTTTCCCCGCTGGTCAGCTGCTGATCCTCCTCCTCCTCCTCCTCCTCCTCCTCCTCACACACACCCCTGGGGTGGTGGTATCCGGGCGGCCTCTTGCTCTGGACGCCTCATGGTGGCGGCTGGTTTTCCCCGCCGGTCAGCTGATGCTCCTCCTCCTCCTCCTCACACCCCGGCTGGGGGTGGCAGTGCGGAGAAGGAGCATCAGCTGACCGGCGGGGAAAACCAGCCACCGCTTCCGTGACGCCTCCGGAGCAAGTGGCCGCCCGGATACCACCACCCTCAGCCTCGCCGGGGGGTGAGGAGGAGGACCTGACCGGTGGGAAAAGCCAGCTACTGCCGCGGCCGCGAGGCTGAGGGTGGTGGTATCCAGGCAGCCCCTTGCTCTGGACGCCTCACGGCGGTGGCTGGTTTTCCTCGCCAGTCAGCTGATGCTCCTCCTCCGCACCACCACCCCCAGCCAGGGGGTGAGGAGGAGGAGGAGCATCAGCTGACCGGTGGGGAAAACCAGCCGCCGCCGCCGTGACGCCTCCGGAGCAAGTTGCCGCCCGGATACCACCACCCTCAGCCTCGCCGGGGGGTGAGGAGGTGGACCTGACCGGCGGGAAAAGCCAGCTACCGCCGCGAGGCTGAGGGTGGTGGTATCCGGGTGGCCCCTTGCTCCGGACGCCTCACGGCGGCAGCTGGTTTTCCTCGCCGATCAGCTGATGCTCCTCCTCCTCCTCCTCACCCCCCGGCTGGGGGTGAGGAGGAGGAAGAGGAGCTGACCAGTGAGAAAAGCCAGCCGCCGCCGCCACGAGGCCTCTGGAGCAAGGGGCCGCCCGCCTCCCCACCCCTTTCACCAGCGGGGAAGGTAGAAGGAGCCCCGTCGGGCTCGGAGATGCCGCGAGCCGCACCTCCCCACCCTCTTCACCGGCAGGGAAGGTAAAAAGAACCCCGTCGGGCTCGGGGATGCCGCGAGCCGCACCTCTCCGCCCCCTTTACTGACGGGGAAGGTAAAAGGAGCCCCGTCGGGCTCAGAGACGCCAACGGGGCTCCTTTTACCTTCCCCACTGGTGAAGGGGAATAGGTTATATATGTTGTAAGCTGCTTTGAGTGACACTTGTGTCAGGAAAGCGGGATAGAAATAAAACTTATTATTATTACCAATGGTAATATTAAAATATTAAATATTAATATTAAAAATGATGATAGTACTAATGGCATCCTGATTTATGGCCACCCTTCCCAGGGTTTCCTAGGTAGGGATTCTCCAGATTTGAGTTTCCTCCCCTAAGTCTCTTGGGATTCTTGGGCCATTTGCCCAGCTCCCACTCCAAGCTGGCTTTCCCTGCCGGTCAGCTCCTCCTCCTCCGCACCCCCCCAGCAGGTAAAGGGAGCCATCCCCGGCCTGGGAAGCTCCGAAGACGCCGCCGTTGGAAGAGGGGTAGTCATACAGCAAGTATATTGCAAACTCTACATTTTAACTAGAAAAGTTGGGGGTCGTCTTATACGCCCAGTCGCCTTATATGCCGGAAAATATGGTATTTGAGAAAATTCAGAAAGTGAGCATGTTTGAAAAAGCATCAAAACTAACCTACACATATTGAAGGAAAACTCTTGAATGTAGTTGCTTAGTTTATACAATACTAGCAGAGGTTACCCAGCATTGCCGGGCTGTTTTAAATTGTGTTGGAAGGTTAAATTGTGTTAATGTTTTTTAAAAATTGCTTAGTCTGTAATTTTAATTTTTAAAATGTTTATTCATGTAATTTTTTTTGGCTTGGCTGTTATTAAATGTGATCTGCTTTTAAAGGTTTTTTTTAGGATTAATAAAAGAACAAAGTATGATATAATTTTTTCAAATTGTTTTATGTAAGCGAATAATGTTTTAGTTTTTTGAATTTTTTAAATTAGTTGTACCGTAGGTAATAATTTTAATAATGTAAAAGTAAACGTTTTTTACATTCAATGTTTTTAAAATGTGTTTAGATGTTTTGGGTTTTAATTTGAGTTAAAACTCAGCACAGGATTTTTCAAAGTTTCTATTATATTTTATTGACATATGTTTGTGATTTGTGTTAAAGTGTGTTTAGTGTAATTTTTTGACTTGTTTTTATTGGTGTGACCTTTTGTGTAAAATTGTGAATTTGTGTTATGTTTTTGATTTGTTTTTACTCTTGTGGCCTTTTGTTTGGGGCTGTTGTGTGTTTTTGAATTGTTTTTACTATTGTGGCCAGCAGGTGGTGCTGGTAGAGGTTATTGTATTTTGACTGTTTTTTCTCTCCTGGCCTCTGGGTGGAGCTTCTTCTGACAAGTAGTCTCTTTCTTTATTCATTTCTTTTCCGGTCCTCGTGGAGGTAGGACATCTTTTGGTAAGTTTCCTTGTTTTCTTTCTTTTGTGTCTGTGTATGTGTGTGTGTGTGTGGGGGGGGGGGGGTTGGAATTTGTATTTTTTGTCTGTTTGTTTTGTTTTTTATTGTGTTTTTGTTTACTTTGTATTGTTTTTGGTGTTGTTTTTGTTTGTTTTTGAATATTTATGGATGTTTTTGACTGTGTTTTTAGTAATTTTTAAAATTTTATTTATTTATTTGGTGGTGGGGTGGGGGGCGTGGTTGTAGGGGGTTAGGAAGGGTGGGCTAGGTGGTGGGAAGGGGGTGTGGTCATTGGGGGTTAGGAAGGGTGGGCTAGGCGGTGGGGAGGGGGTGCGTGGTCGGTGGGGGTTAGGAAGGGGGGCTAGGTGGTGGGGAGGGTGGCGTGGTCAGTGGGAGTTAGGAAGGGTGGGCTAGGTGGTGGGGAGGGGGGCGTGGTCAGTGGGGGTTAGGAAGGGTGGGCTAGGTGGTGGGGAGGGGGGCTTTATTGTGTTATGGTGCTTTGATTGTGTGAAGTCGTGAAAGTAAATCGGGTTTTCCCCTTTAATATCAGTGGGTGGTGGTGTATTTGATCCCCTCTCCCTGGTCTACTGGGTCCAGAAGGGTTGGGGGGGACAGATCCCTTTTGTCCCCACAAACCTCCCAACCCCAGGTGAGCCAGCGGAGAGGGGGATGGCCACCCCCACTTACTGATATTAAAGGGGAAACTCCAATTGGATTTTCCCTTTTAATATCAGGGGGTTTGGTTGGAATCTATCTCCTCTCTCGGGTCCCGTGGGTCCGTGGGGGACAAAAGGGGTAGTCCCCCCCAACCCTTCTGGACCCAGGAGACCAGGGAGAGTGGATCGATTCCCCCGCTCCTAAAAAAAACCCTACATTTTTAAAGAGAAGAAACTGCTTGGTTTCTTCTCTTTAAAGACGGAGGTTTTTTTTGGGGGGGGGGAAAGGAATCGAACCCCTTTCCCTGGTCTCCTGGATCCAGAAGGGTTGGGGGGACATACCCCTTTTGTCCCCACGAACCTCCCAATCCTAGGGGAGCCAGTGGAGAGGGGGATCGCAACCCACCACCTACTTATATTAAAGGGGAAACTCCAGTGGACCTTCAGGCGCCGTTGGTGAGGGAAAGAAGGGCAGTTGGTGTTTGCTTGGCTGTGAGGCGGTGAGTTTTTTAAAAAAATTCGGGCGCCGGCTTCCTCAGTGTTCTGCACTCTCATGTCGCGCAGGACTCTGGGGCTTGTAGTTATGGGTTTGTGATTTGTGGTTGAGGTGCGGTTTTTTTGCGGCTTGATTTTGATTGTCTGCGGGCGTTTCTCAATGTTCTTTGTGGTCGCGCCTCTCAGCCTGATTGGCTGTGGCGCGGCGCAAAGAACGTTGGGAAATGAAGTTGTTTCCCTTTTCCCGCGTTTGTGGGGCTATTGCCCCACTGCCGGTTTTCTCAATCCTTCGTTGACCTGCGGACCCAGTTCGGCCGTGTGCACGAATGGTGGTTGCGGGTCATTAGGGCAAGGCTTAGGAACCTATAGCAAGTTACAACGGTTAACCCTTGGTTTTATAGGTTAAGATAAGCATCCCAAAGAAATGCCAAATGGAAATCAACTGATGAGGTCTCTGTGTCATCCTATAATTCAACAGGTAAAAGCCAAGAATGGTTTTCTGTATACAGTACAAATATTTGAAGAAAGTATTAACATATCAGAAACTTCCATTATTATTTTGCAAAATATTTAAAAGGAAGCTAGCATAAACACTTGACACTTCCAGGTACAATCTGCCTTACAGGCTGTAAACCAAGTGTCCCATTCACAAGCAGTGGCTATTCAAGAAAAAAAAACATAGGTGGTTGTGAAGGGTAAGGAGAGCAAAGAAAAGGATAAATTCCATTTATGCTATTAAAAAAACAGCAAAAAAGTGAACCCAGTCATTGAGAAGTGACGATAAAGAGAAGAAAACAGTAATCTTGTTACAGACACCAGAGAATTATGCTCTTACATGCATGCTTTCTCTCTTTTGCTTTCTCACTGTTCAAACTCTAGCACCCTGAGCAACTTACTCTCCTGTTATTTCCACCACTTTAAAAACTTTTCAACATTTGTTTGACACATTTTTTCAACACCAAGGTGGAGACAATAAGTAAACAGGTAGTGAAGGGCTATTTAGAGAGCTGGTCAGTCACTGCAATAATAAAGGGTACAAAAGAATATATATATATATAAATAAATAAAAAGCCTTCCACAGAAGAGAACATCTATCCTATGTACTGTAGCTTCAGACAACACATGACCTCTGACAAACAGTTTTCAGAGTAATTTTAATGCTACTCTGGATTTAACTTGACTAACTGGTAGCAATTGAGCACATCTTTTTTTGTGGCAGCAGTTATCTAAAATGCTACAATAACAGCATCAAAAGTAGAATGGTGGAAGATTGGTTTTCCATTGTGCTGCTGAACTGGCATAATGCCCACTTTAAAAGCAATTCGCTGTTCATCACTGAAATCTGGCAGACACGACACTAAATGCCTCGAGGAAAAAAAGGGCGTCTTGAGAAGGGGGAACCACTCCAACTTTCTGAGGGGGGGGGGCAGAAAAGGATGAATTTAGCTAAGAGGAGAAAATTACTAAATAGAAAGTTTTGCACTATATGTGGACTCTCAACAGGCTCTACTTAGTTTGACTAAAGATTTTTTCGCAAGCTTATATTAGTAATGGCAGAGCTAAACAAAAGTAAATATATATTTGTGACTGTCTATTGTTCTAATGAAGTGAACACCTACCAAGTTAACGTCAATCATTTGTCAAACATATCTGTCTAGCTTTATTTACCACCAAAAATAATGAGTAAATATATGATAATAAAACTATTCTCTTTACATGGACATATACAATTTCCCCCCATTTCTAAATACAGGTAATGATTTAGGAAGCTTTCAAAATGTCTTTTTACTGTCAATAAAACTAATTCTATTCCTATTTTCATGTAAAAAAAGGCTTTACAAATGAAAATTCAAATTAAAATACTGATTATAGTGTAGTGTGACAACACCTGTATTTATAATTTTACTGTCAGCTAGTTCTTAGTGTTTAACAATAGCTTGAAGCAGAAAAGTAATTGGAATTTGTCTGCAGTATGTTAGATGACGACACTGGGGGCTCTGCTGTGCTGATGCAAAAAAAAAAAAGTCTGATAATAGAACAAACTTGGTGACACTTCTAGAAATCCTGAAGTTAAGGCAATCTAAAACCAGAGATACTGTACTGGTTCATTTTTTCTATTTTAATGCCTATGTACTATGCATATGAAAACCAAAGAGTCACTCATTGGATTAAGAGTCTCAGTCAATATTAAAGGACTTTGTGGAAATGCCATTGAGATGAACATGAGTGGAATAGGATAAGATCTAAGTGGAACAGAGATAGCAAATCTCCATATATAAGGCAACAGAAGTTGCCAAAACTGTAGCAAAGACACACACCTCATTCCAAACATCTATCTATGCTTACATGTGCACACAGTGGAAGAAGACTATTGAAAAGTGCAAATGATTCAGACAAGGGGATTCTGTGCACCTGAATCTGGAACAGAGCACTATATCAGGGAACAGATAACAGAACACAAAGAAACCATCTCATTTCAGAACATGCATTCTAAGCATAAATGAATTATAAAGTTTATTTTGGTACTGTGTAAAATCAACACTCTCAAATTGTCACCAAAATTAATAAAGAATACCATGGACAAAGTGTGGGAGCTTTATAGATGCTTAAAAGGATTTCAGAATACCAAAGTAAAAATATTAGCTATTTACCTGCAGTCAAACAGATATTGCAGTTATAGCGACACTTTTCTGAGTTTTTGATTCTTTCCCTACAAATAACCTCCACACATTGTAATTTTCTATGCAAAATTTTCGTAAACCATTTTTACCAAATGAAAATAAATGCATATATCTACTGGGATGGGAGGTGCATGCTGTGTTTTGGTGATTTTTATGGTAAGCAGTGTTTCTATGGGTTATTTGTCAAACAGAAATAATATAGGCTATATGACTATACAGATATTTTACTAACATTCTGTTTGTGTAATGTATATGGTGGCATTGCATTCATATTCTTACAGTAATTTATTTACATAGAAAGGTTAAGGTGATAATTTAAATATCCCAGTTTCACTGGGATCTTATGAAAAAAAACACACCAGAAATAGTCTGCCATCATCTCGTCTTTCAAAACTTATAAACATATGCACAACTTGATTTAAGAGTCTACAAATGAAAAGCTCATTTTTTCATTATTTTAAAGATGAAAAATAAAGAAAAGAAAGGCACATCCAAAAGAAAAACAGAATGACAGTGATGTTTTAGTTTACACTAGATATAGCAACACACGCAAACTGTCAAAACTAAGGAGTGAAAAAGCTGTTATCAAGCAACTGTCAAGAGAGTCCTCAGAGATTTGGAAATCTTGTGTTTATTGTAACTACTGCATATTACACGAAGAAAGAAACATCCCTCTCCTTACTGTTGCTGTTAAATATCATGCAAGAGAACACAGAATTCTCCCTCACTATTTAAATTAATTTTTCTCTCTATAATTCTGTACTTGACAGTACTGCTTCCCTTCTTTTACATTTATTTTACTGGTCAAAGATCAGAGGAAAACATGAGGCTATGAACATATTACTTTATTTTCAACAACTGTTAACATCCACTTTGTTAACTTTTTTCCATCATTTAAAAATATAAACATTAGACTGTGAAGGGTTGAAAAAGTATTCTCAACTTTCCAGAATGCTGCAAAGGAGGCAAGTATAAAAGGAGTATCTAAAATGTATTTACATTGGCTGAAATACTTTTGTTTTAGTTCAGTAAATCTCACTACAGCAGTCAAGGGCTATTTAGAGTAGTCGATTAAATCATATTATTTATTTATTTATTTATTTATTGTTTAGACTTCTATACCGCTTTCCTTCCCATAAAGGGAACTCGAAGCGGTTTACAACAATAATACCAAACAATATAAAATATGATATAAATAATACGTCAGAATACAATCCAATAATAAAGAAGCATGAAAAGTAAATTCAGTACAATAATCAATAGTCAATAATAAACATAATGTTAGAAAACAAAATCAGTATAATACAATAATAAACATCATAATGCAATATACAAATTTCAAAGCAATAAACAATACCCAATTCAAGATTAAACAGTACATATTTCAAAGCAGTTCACAACACTATACAATAAATACATTACGAAGACTCAGTCCACTTCCCTTCCTGCTAAAACAGCTGAGGGGGAGAAAGTCTGACAACAGTTCCTGATGTGCAGGCATCAGCGGAGCTAGCGGTGAGAGTCTTTTTAAACTCACTGTGCCTTGCCGCAGGTGTTTCTCGGCCCCTCTAGCCCGGCTGGCCAAAGGGTGGGCGGTGCAGGCATCAGCGGAGCTAGCGGTGAGAGTCTTTTTAAACTCACTGTGCCTTGCCCCAGGTGTTTCTCGGCCCCTCTAGCCCGGCTGGCCAAAGGGTGGGCGGTGCAGGCATCAGTGGAGCTAGCGGTGAGAGTCTTTTTAAACTCACTGTGCCTTGCCGCAGGTGTTTCTCGGCCCCTCTAGCCCGGCTGGCCAAAGGGTGGGCGGTGCAGGCATCAGCGGAGCTAGCGGTGAGAGTCTTTTTAAACTCACTGTGCCTTGCCCCAGGTGTTTCTCGGCCCCTCTAGCCCGGCTGGCCAAAGGGTGGGCGGTGCAGGCATCAGCGGAGCTAGCGGTGAGAGTCTTTTTAAACTCACTGTGCCTTGCCGCAGGTGTTTCTCGGCCCCTCTAGCCCGGCTGGCCAAAGGGTGGGCGGTGCAGGCATCAGCGGAGCTAGCGGTGAGAGTCTTTTTAAACTCACTGTGCCTTGCCCCAGGTGTTTCTCGGCCCCTCTAGCCCGGCTGGCCAAAGGGTGGGCGGTGCAGGCATCAGTGGAGCTAGCGGTGAGAGTCTTTTTAAACTCACTGTGCCTTGCCGCAGGTGTTTCTCGGCCCCTCTAGCCCGGCTGGCCAAAGGGTGGGCGGTGCAGGCATCAGTGGAGCTAGCGGTGAGAGTCCTTTTAAACTCACTGTGCCTTGCCCCAGGTGTTTCTCGGCCCCTCTAGCCCGGCTGGCCAAAGGGTGGGCGGTGCAGGCATCAGCGGAGCTAGCGGTGAGAGTCCTTTTAAACTCACTGTGCCTTGCCGCAGGTGTTTCTCGGCCCCTCTAGCCCGGCTGGCCAAAGGGTGGGCGGTGCAGGCATCAGTGGAGCTAGCGGTGAGAGTCCTTTTAAACTCACTGTGCCTTGCCGCAGGTGTTTCTCGGCCCCTCTAGCCCGGCTGGCCAAAGGGTGGGCGGTGCAGGCATCAGCGGAGCTAGCGGTGAGAGTCCTTTTAAACTCACTGTGCCTTGCCGCAGGTGTTTCTCGGCCCCTCTAGCCCGGCTGGCCAAAGGGTGGGCGGTGCAGGCATCAGCGGAGCTAGCGGTGAGAGTCTTTTTAAACTCACTGTGCCTTGCCCCAGGTGTTTCTCGGCCCCTCTAGCCCGGCTGGCCAAAGGGTGGGCGGTGCAGGCATCAGTGGAGCTAGCGGTGAGAGTCTTTTTAAACTCACTGTGCCTTGCCGCAGGTGTTTCTCGGCCCCTCTAGCCCGGCTGGCCAAAGGGTGGGCGGTGCAGGCATCAGCGGAGCTAGCGGTGAGAGTCTTTTTAAACTCACTGTGCCTTGCCCCAGGTGTTTCTCGGCCCCTCTAGCCCGGCTGGCCAAAGGGTGGGCGGTGCAGGCATCAGCGGAGCTAGCGGTGAGAGTCTTTTTAAACTCACTGTGCCTTGCCGCAGGTGTTTCTCGGCCCCTCTAGCCCGGCTGGCCAAAGGGTGGGCGGTGCAGGCATCAGTGGAGCTAGCGGTGAGAGTCTTTTTAAACTCACTGTGCCTTGCCCCAGGTGTTTCTCGGCCCCTCTAGCCCGGCTGGCCAAAGGGTGGGCGGTGCAGGCATCAATTAAAAATATTACCTAGTGGTTCAATTTGTAGTGTTGCTGTCCATATAGTTCAGGCTGCTGTTACTTGGTATCCTCAGTAGTTCCATAAACAAAGCCAGCTGTATATGGATCAGTATTGACTTTGGATTGGGTAAAATTGGAACACCTAGTGTGTATACCAACCCCCCCTTCCGTGATTGAGGTAACCAGAATTTGCATTGCTTTAACCTGGCCATCGAAGGGGCCTACAGCCTGGATAGAGCCATTTGGGGAGAGAAAAGAGCAGAGGCCTGGTTTCCTGTGTTTGAAAAATCGGGCGGAACATCAACTCAACTGTTGCTTTTAAGGACAGAGCCTGGCAGACCATCATGCCATGAACATTTGAATGCATGCCTGAAGAAGTGATCATGAATCACGAAAGATCACAGTGATTTTTTAATTTAGTGATCCAGAAAAGGTATCACCTTCTACTTTTGCATATCTCTTCTATGACGTTTTACATTTTTAGGATCAAAGATCACTGCACATGGGGATTTCAGCCATGAAATAAAAAGGCAACTGATTCTTGGGAGACAAGCTATGAGAAACCTGGAGAACATAGTGAAAAGCAGAGACATCACATTGCAAACAAAAATTAGAATAGTCAAAGCAATGGTATTCCCGGTGGTAATGTATGGGTGCGAGAGCTGGACAATTAGGAAAGCTGACTGCAGAAGAATAGATGCCTTTGAAATGTGGTGTTGGAGGAGAGCTTTGAGAGTACCCTGGACAGCGAGGAGAACAAATAGGTCAATCTTAGAAGAAATCAACCCTGACTGCTCATTAGAAGGTCAAATATTAAAGATGAAGCTGAAGTACTTTGGACATCAAATGAGAAGGGAGGATTCACTTGAGAAGGCCTTGATGCTGGGAAAGGTGGAGGGCAAAAGAAGAAGTGGGAGGCCAAAGATGAGATGGCTAGATGGTATTGTAGACACAATGGACACAGAACTGGGAGGGCTGAGGGGGATGCTGGAGGACAGAGGCGCCTGGAGAACAATGGTCCATAGGGTTGCAAAGGGTCAGAATCGACTGTGCGACTGAACAACAACAAAAGCACTGCAGTGGAGTAGTTAAGATGCTGAGCTTGAAGACTGGGAGTTTGGGGTTTGATATCCGAATGCTGCACGACGGATCTTGGGGACACGAAAAGAGACTCATTAGGAGGTCCCCTGAGCGGAGTTTCTCTGGCAAAAATCCTTTCAACTCAGAATAATTTCTGATGCAAAATTTCTTATTTAAACTTTTGAGTTGTAAGATAATGATTTTTTTTAAAATCCTAAGCAAGAACACAAAAAAGATGAATCAGAGGGTGCTACTGTACCATAAAATATCAGGAAATTATTCCTGTACATCAGTAGTGGGGCATTTTCATCATCTGAATATGGCTCCTACTCTATGAGAATACATTTAATACATTTTATATGCACTAATCTAGATGAGGCTGGAAGAAGAGTGTGCAAAGTTGGCTTGAAACTCAACATCAAAAACAAACAAACAAAAACAAAATACAACACCACCACCCAAGATCATGGCATCCAGCTCATCACTCTCTGGCAAATCGAAGGGGAAGAAATGGAAGCAGTGATAAGACTTTACCTTCTTAGGATTTAAGATCAATGCAAATGGTGACTGCAGCCATGAAATAAAAAGACACTTATTCCTTGGGAGGCAAGCTATAGCAAACCTAGGCAGTATAATAAAAAGTAGAGACCTCACCCTACCAACATAGGTCTGCACAGTTAAAGCAATAGTCTTCCCAGTAGTAACATATGGCTGTGAGAGCTGGACCATAAGGCTGAGCCCAGAAGAATAGACACTTTCAAACTGTGGTACTGAAGAAGACTTCTGAGAGTCCCCTGGACTGCAAGGCGATTCCGGGTGGCTTATAGTCTAACCAATAAGAATATAAAAATATAAAAGCACCCCCACAATAACAATTAAAATCATAAAAGCATTAAATACCATTAAAATACCCCTCCACAGTCACAACAATTAAAAACTAAAGCCCAGATGGCCATTCATATGAACGGGGGGGGGGGGGGTGGAGGGTGTTGCTCCATAAGCAGCACCCACACCCGCTGGGCCAGCCAAGTTTTGAGGCCTTTTCTAAAGGCTAATAACTCTGACTGGAGGCATAGTTCAGTCGGCAGGAGATTCCACAAGGCCGGAGCAGATACCGAAAAGGCCCTCCTTCTAGTGCTAGAGAGGTGAGCCTCTCTAGCTGTTGTTACCATTAGATGGTTAGATAGCATTGTTGATGCAGTGGTCATAGATATGGGCAGACTCCGGAGGATAGTGGATGACAGGAGTCGAGTATGCTGTGGTCCATGGGGTCGCAAAGGGTTGGACTCGACTGTGCGACATACATATTAAAGAATTCTCTAACTTTTCTTTTTGTGCACATTGTTTGGACCACCACCATTGCTTCTCTAGTTTTATTTCAGAGGTCTTTGTGTGATTTTCTGTTATCTTTGTTTTTACAGCCTCTTTTTCATCAGTCCTAATATTTCTTTTGTCATGCACTTCTTTTTTACATTTACCTTCCCACTTCTGAGACATCTACTGGTCACATCTGCTACCATCTGTGTCAGTTTAGAATAAGCAATCCTTATATCTGAGCTATCTTAGGGTCCATTCTTATTGATATCATTATTAATCCCCTCAATAACTATACATAATAGCAGATCCCTTTGTGTGTGTTTTTGTTTACTATAAGTTTCCCTTTTTTAATGTATTTATTTTTAAATTTAATAGTCATATTTATATATGCCGCCCACTCTGGTAGAACCCGACTCAGGGCGGCATTACAAGTTCTAAAAACACATAAAAACACTTTAAAAAACCCATATCCCACCCACCCACTATAAAAAAAGAAGAGAGAGTTCTTCATTGTTTACATAAGCCAGCAGGCGGGGACCGTGTTCCCATTAGGGCCCCACACCTGCCCTGCCAGCCAGGTCTTCAATCCTTTCCTGAAGGGCAGCAATTCTCTTTGAAGTCTTAGATCTGTTGGCAGGAGGTTCCAGAGTGTTGGTGCGGACACAGAGAAGGCCCTCCTTCGGGTGCTGGATAGATGTGCACCCCTAGTTGATGGCACTATTAGAGAGCCCCTCCGGTCCACTCTGGTTGGACGGGCAGAGACGCTTGGGACGATGCGGTCTCTAAGGTATCCTGGCCCACTGCCATGTAGGGCTTTAAAGGTCAAAACCAGCACCTTGAATTGCACCCGGAGACAAACTGGTAACCAGTGCAGCTCCCAAAGTAGCGGTGAGGCGCGGGGATATTGTCCGCACCCCATCACCACCCGGGCAGCCGCATTCTGGACCAGCTGCAGCCTCCGAATGGTCGTCAAGGGCAGTAATCTAGTCGGGAAGTGACCAGAGCATGAGTGACCATAAGCAAGGAGTCCCGGTCCAGGAGCGTGCACAACTAGCGAATCACCTGAAGTCGGGCAAAAGCCCTCCTGGCCACAGCCGCTACCTGTTTTTCTAGCAGCAGCCGCGAGTCCAGAAGGACCCCCAGGATGTGCACCGGGTCTGTCTGGGGCAAAACAGTCCCATCCAGTACCAAAGATGCTAGCTCCCTGGATAACACGTGGCCCCTTATCCATAGCACTCTGTCTTGCTGGGATTCAGCCGAAGCCCATTGGCCCCCATCCAGACCCCAACGGCCTCTAGGCATCCAGATAGGATTTCAATGGCATCACTGGGGTCCCCACGGGCCGAAATGTACAACTGAGTGGCATTTGCATACTGATGGCACCGCACCCCGTGGGAACGAATGATCTCACCCAGTGGCTTCATGCATATGTTAAATAGGATAGGAGAGGAGAGAGCACCGAACCCTGAGGCACCCCATACTTGAGAAGCCTAGGGTTGGACCTCTCACTCTCCAACCACACCGACTGGGTACGGCCCTCCAGAAAAGAGGAAAACCAGGACAACACAGTGCCCTGGATGCCCAGTCCTTTGAGCCGTTCCAGAAGGATACCGTGGTCGACGGTATCGAAAGCCGCTGAGAGGTCAAGAAGAGCAAGGACGGATAGGTCCTGCTCCCACCAGAGATCATCCATCAGTGCGACCAATGCCGTCTCCGTACCATACCCGGGCCCGAATCCTGATTGAAAGGGGTCCTATTATCCTCTTTCCCTTAATTTAAAGCAAACTATAGCAATGACATGATTATGACATTAATTTAAAATAGATTCAATATACTCTTAGCAGTTATCATATATTCCTTACCACTGTTTGCACAGTAACAATCCAAAGATTTTAAAAAAAGTTCGGTTTCACTTACCAGTGATAACTTTCATTCTTCGAGTATATAGTTTGTGAATACACACTATTGGGTTATGCGCCTGCGCAGAACGCTGATCGGAGGCTTAAAAAGCTATTGGTCAAAAGTTTTGGCGGTAAGACCGCCCACCCTGAGGCGCCAGTCCGCCATTTTACCTCAGTTCCATACTTAAGCCAAGCACAGGATAAACCAATTGATCTCATCCGTGCAGCTCAAGAGGGGAGGCAGGGTGGGTAGTGTGTATTCACAAACTATATACTCGAAGAACGAAAGTTATCACTGGTAAGTGAAACCGAACTTTCTCCTTCGTATAGTTTGTGAATCCCCACTATTGGGAGATTAGCAAGATCACACTCACTTGGTCGGTGGGCAGTTGGATGAGATGATCCCACGATGAGTATGATGGTCAGGTAGAGTGAACTGTCAAGGGCGATGAGCCCGGAGCCCCCTGGTGAGGACGACACGGCCAAGTCTGGCGTCCGCAGTGGCTCTGGTGTCCACCCTGTAATGTTGGACAAATGTAGAAGGTCTGGACCAGGTGGCAGCCTTACAGATGTCCTCAAGCGGTGTGCCCTCCAAAAAGGCAGTGGATGTGGCAACCGCTCTCGTAGAATGCGCCCTGACATGCGGCGGAGGTGGCAGTGAGGCCGACTCATAGGCCAGGTAGATGGTAGACGTGATCCACTTGGAGAACCTCTGGGCAGAGATGGGTTCACCCTTGGACTTCCCTCCATAAGCCACAAAGAGACGCTGTGACTTCCTGAACTCCCTTGTCCTGCTGGTGTAAAACAATAAAGCTCGTTTCACATCCAGCGTGTGCCAAGTCCTTTCTTGGGCGTTGGTGGGGTTCTGGAAGAAGGTGGGCAACGAGATAGTCTGTGCCATATGAAACTCGGAGACTACCTTAGGAAGGAAGGTGATATCCGTGTGAAGCACCACGCGGTCATTGAAAAACTGGAGAAACGGTGCGTCTGCCCGCAGAGCAACCAGTTCACCAGCTTGTCGAGCAGACGTGATAGCCACAAGAAATGCCGTCTTCCACGTGAAGAGACGAACATCCACGGTAGCCATAGGCTCGAAAGGAGTCCTGGTGAGCGCGTTGAGAACGGCAGACAAGGACCATTGTGCTGTTGGAGCCCTGACCGGCGGGAAGGCGTTCCGCAGACCCTTGAGGAAACGCTTTACCGTATGGTCGCGAAAAGCACCAGAGGCAGGTGAACCAGCCGGAGAGTGAGCTACCACCGCTGCGAGATGGACCTAGATGGAGGTGATACTAAGGCCAGACTCCGCCAAATGGAGGAGGTAGGCCATGATGTCCTGTAGTCCCACCTGTGGAGGGGGACGTCTGCTAGGATCCCAGGAAAGCACAAAAGCGTCTGTATTTGGATGCATAAGACTTCCTTGTGGAAGGGCGCCGTGCTAACTACAGGATCCTGGACAGTCTGGGGTTATCCTCCACGCGGTGAGGTGGAGGCTGGGTAGGTCCGAATGGTGGAGCTGGCCGTGCTTTATTTGGAGAAGCGTTGGTGATTCCGGCAGCGTGCGATACTGCGATGACATGTGTAACAGTAGCGGAAACCAGGGCTGGCGGGGCCATGCTGGGGCCACGAGAATTGCGTTGGCCCGGTGTTGGTACATCCTGGTGAGGACCTTCTGGACCAGAGGAAACGGAGGAAAGGCGTAGAGGTAGTCCTGATCCCACCGTTTCATGAAGGCATCGCCCTCGGAGTTCAGTCTGATGCCTGCCCTGGAACAGTACCTGTGGCATTTCCTGTTGGACTCCGACGCAAAGAGGTCGATGCTCGGAGTCCCCCAGGCCCCGCAAAGGGACCGAAATACCTCGTCGTCCAGTTCCCATTCGTGGGTCGTCGAGGTGAGACGGCTGAGGTGGTCGGCCAAGACATTCAGCTTGCCCTGAATGTGCACTCCAATCGGAAAGATGTGTCTTTCCAGGCACCACTCCCAGAGTTGCACTGCAAGGTAAAGTAGGGTGGTGGACCGCGTTCCTCCCTGTTTGTTCAGGTATGCCACTGCCGTGGTATTGTCTGAGGCCACTTGAACCACATTGCCGGTGAGTAGGGCCTCGAAAGAACGTAGGGCCTTCCAAACGGCCAACAGCTCCAAATAGTTGATATGGTACACCATCTCGTGAGGCGACCAAACATTGTTGACTGTTAGAGTCCCGCAGGCAGCCCCCCAGCCGAGGTTGCTTGCGTCGGTCAACACCTGCAACGAAGGTTGTGGGTGGTAAAAACTCTTCCCCATGGCCACATTGGGTGGCATCGTCCACCACAACAACTGGTCCATCAGCTCCGGAGACGGAGTCAGCCGTTTGGACTGGCTCTCCCTGAGCGAGTCGAATTCGTGGAGGAGCCACGACTGCAGGGACCGGAACTTTAACTTGGCGTGAGGAATTACCGCCGTCGTTGAGGCCATGAGGCCTAGAAGTCTTTGAGCCTTTTTCACCCTGATGGACGGTTTGGTCCGGAAGTCGCTCACCCCTTGTGCAATGTCCAGCAAGCATTTCTGGGGGGCGAAGGCTCTGGCAACTAGCGAGTCGAGTACCGCTCCAATGTACTCGACGCGCTGAGAGGGAATCAACTTTGATTTGGCAAAGTTGATCCTGAGGCCAAGACTCTCCATGAGGTGAACCGTGAATTGTGTGTCCCGAATGGAGGACGAGCTGGTGGGGGAGACGATCAGCCAGTCGTCGATGTACGGGAAGACCCTGATCCCCAGCTGATGGAGGAAGGCAGCCACCGGAGCCATGCACTTGGTGAAAACCCTCGGTGCCGTGGCCAGACCGAACGGTAGACACCGGTACTGGTACACAGAATTGCCGATTCGGAAGCGGAGGAACCGCCTGTGGTCCTCGAGGATGCCGACATGGAAGTAAGCGTCCTTGAGGTCTATGACTGTGAACCAGTCCCCTTTGTTGATGAGGGGGAGGACGGTCTGTAGGGTCACCATCCGGAACTTCCTGGTGTGGATGCACTTGTTCAGGCGGCGCAGGTCCAGAATTGGGCGAAGTCCTCCGTCCTTCTTCTGAACCACGAAGTACCTCGAGTAGAAGCTGTTGTCCCAATCGGACGGTGTTACCCGCTCGATGGCTCCCTTGGACAGAAGAGTTGATATTTCTTCCTCCAAATGGGGGGGACGAGGTGGTGAAACGATGTCTTCCTACCCGAGGCACTCGTACGAACTCGATGGTGCAACCAGCGGACAAGATCTTCAAGACCCACCGGTCGTCCGTGATGCCTGACCACACCTGGAGGAAGTTCTGGAGGGGAAGGTATGGGAGGTGGAGCGAGAGAGACTTGGCCATCGCAGTTTCAAACCCGGGACTTGGATTTTGCGTCGGAACGCTTGCCCTGTCCGTAAGGTTGGTAGCGAGGCTTGTGTTGGCGCCGCTGTTTGTAGAACCCGGGCCTGGGTTGGTCAGTCGAGCCACCCTGTTGCTGTGGGTTCCCCCGATACCGGTGCGTAAAGGGTTGGAACCGTGGCTTGGCAGGCTGAGCCGGCGTGGTGAGCCCCAAGAATTTGTCTGTCGCAGTTCGTTCAGTACCTTATCGGTGTCCTGTGCGAACATGGCATCATCGAGAGAGGTGCCCCTGAGCCAGGCATGACGACGGAGTAAGATGGCAGAAGACATGTCCTTGGCCGCGTAATCGTTAATGTGCCTGGCCGTCCTCATCTGCTGCTCTGCCAGAAAGTCTCCTTCTGCCGCCAGCGCGTCGAATCCTTTCTGTGCATCGGCAGGCAGTTTAACAGCAAGGACCTTCACTTGCTCCCAGAGGTGGGACTGATAGAGGCCCATGGCAGCCGAGTAATTAGCGGCTCGTAGGAAGAGGGAACCGGTGGCGTAAAACTTACGGCCCACCGCATCCAGCTTCTTCCCTTCCGGAGTCGAAGGTACCGGAAAACCGCTGATGGCCGTTTTATGATGGAAGGCCTTGACCACCAACGAGTTTGGCAAAGGGTGCGCCTGGAGAAACTCAACGTTTTCGTCCAAGACTCTATACATTCTGTCGAGCCTGGACGAAACGGAGTGCGACGACACCGGCTTCTTCCATGTTGCCTTCGCTGACGTCAACATGGATGGAAGCATGGTGATGTGGACCGGTCGAATCGCCTTTTTGTCCAATTTGGCGGTCATTTGGTCCTCGCCCTCCAGTGGTGGCTGGTCCACCTTCAGATTAAGAGCGGTCTCCAAACGAGTCAGCATTGCCGTGAGGGAGCGCTGATCCTCACCACGCGGTGGGTCAATCGCGCCGATAGCCTGGTCCGGCGTCTTGTCGGTGTTGACGTCTCCCTCGTCCTCCTCCGAAGACGCGCTGGAATCATTGGAGGACGAGGGAGGAATCCTGGTATCCACGTTGGGACCGCGCCAGTACGGCCTGGGCGGGTCGACGGGTTGGGAGCTCACCGCATCGACGTCTGGACCACACCAAGACGATATGGGTGGGCCAGCGGAGCGAACGCTCGACCCTTGAGAGGTTGGCGGAGCCACAGCAGGACCAACATCCCTGGGGCTTGCGGTGGTCGGCACCGGAGCCGCAGAGGCCGCAGGCATGGAGGCCTTGAACTGTTGGGCAAACGATTTTGCCATAGCCTCGAACATCCCTTTAAAGAATTCCACCTGGGATGCATCCACCGCCGATGGTTGGGACGAAACGGTGGCCGGCGAAATGGTGGTTGGAATGATCGGAGACGAAACGGTGGCCGGAATGGTGGTTGCCGGTTCGTCTATTGTCGGAGTCCTAGGCCTCGGGGAGACAGAAGCCTGCCTCGTGGGTGGACGGCCCCTCTCACGAGGCGGAGAAGAGAGTACCTGCAGTGGGCGAGCTGGAGCCCCAGCCCTGCGACCTTTCGCAGGAGATCCCGAAGAGGACCGTCCGCCCCACATCGAAGATCCGGGTGAAGGACATCTCGCAACCGAAAAGGGAGGCGAGGGCCCCGGAGAGACAGGAGGGCGAGGCATAGGCGGGAGAGATCGCCTTTTCTCCGACCCATGTTTCTTCTTCTTCTCCCCATTTTTATCCTTCTTTTTATTCTTTCTGATGGAGAGAGTGGAAGAAGGAGGAGGAAGCGGTAGAGGCCGAGAGGGCTGAGAGGCACCAGCGGAGGTGGAGGCAGCCGCGGCGGGAGCCAAAGCGAGCTCCATAAAGTGCGCTTTCAACCGGTTGCTCCGGTTCTGAACTGCAAGTCGTGTAAAGTTCTTACAGTGAGCGCAGGATTGGCTCTGGTGAGATTCTCCCAGGCAAAAAAGACAGAGGCTATGCCCGTCGGAGGCAGGGAACTTCTTGAGGCAAGCAGAACACTGCTTGAAGGCTGCAGCCATCAAAAAATTCTTCCGACGGAAGGTTCGAGAAGGTGAGCACCCCAAAGGGCAGGCCAGCCGCCACCCCCTTGAGGGGGGAAACGGTGACCAGAGCGAGTAGGTAACTGAGTCCACCAGAAGGAAGAAACAGCACCGGGGTGGCAATCCTGCCCAAAGGACAAGATCGCCGAAAAAATTGTTAAAGTTCGTCAAAGACTTTCCCTCAGAAAAGACGAAAAAATTGAGGAAGCTCTCAACGATCGTCCTGCTGCTAAGGCGGAAAAAAGAGAACTGAGGTAAAATGGCGCACTGGCGCCTCAGGGTGGGCGGTACGGTGGGCGGTCTTACCGCCAAAACTTTTGACCAATAGCTTTTTAAGCCTCCGATCAGCGTTCTGCGCAGGCGCATAACCCAATAGTGGGGATTCACAAACTATACGAAGGAGAACATTACTTTTTAAAAATGTCTGGAAAATTAAAAGCATTTTGATATTCACTTAATTTCTCACTACAGACCTTTAGGATTGGAAAGGTTCCCTATGCAGTGTTTCAGTAGTCAAGATAGTAGAAAGGATACCCACTTCTGCTCATTTCAGAAACAGACATCAAGCAGGGATAAATTTCAGGACCTAACTTTTCTTCAGCAGTTAACTGCTTCTCACCCAAACACTGGGCTGTCTTTCAACAGATTCTCTAGGTTTGTTTGCAATGCTTGGAGCCACAATGCAATCAAAATGTTAAAATAAATGTGTTTTTCAGGTTCACTGTGTGAGCTCAAATTTATGCCTGTATAGCTGACAGGTATTGGATTGTTAATTGCAAGGAATTCACATGCATTTGAAGTGCTTCTGCCCCATGCAACCTGGTATGAAGCACTTTCAGCCATCTGTATTGAGAAAGAAGTCTCAGTAATGTTCTTTCAGGGGCAACATTCATTCATGTTCAAGAATGGAGCACAACATATCCACATTTTGAGAGAAGGCTAGAGTGTGCATTATGGGTGCTGCTTTGCAAAATAATGCTTACTGCAGATTTTCTTGAACCCTTTGGAGGGAAAAGATATAGCTTAAATTACGACATCTACTTACTGTTTCTTTTGGATTGTAAACTTTATATTAAATCACGTTCAATACACCCACACCCACTTCCTGCATTTGCTGAGTTGCTGCTCTACACCAAGACAAATAGAGCAACAAATATTGCCCATTATTGCCCATAGCTTCCTCTTTAATACCGGAATGTACTAATACCATCACCTTGTATTTGAAAGATTAGCAACATTCAAATTCAAAAACAAGAGCAGCGGCAAAGAACAAGTTCTGCTTGTACTATGATTCAGATTTTTTTAAAAAGGAGTCAGGCTCTGGAATTTTCTTCTGCTTTGTGAATGGTAGGGAGCACAAGAGGGTATCTTGCCAACCATCTTTCTGATATTGATGTTGCCAGCATTCAGGTTGCCCTTCTATATATATGAGAGGCTAGCTTGTTGTGTGTCCGTCAATAGCGGACAAACCACCGCCCAACCATCCCGAACAGAGCCGGCCACACTTACCTTAACATCCTGTGAGGGTCGCCACAAGGGTCCGGTCGCCAAGAGTGGGGCAACCACCCCACAAACGCGACCAGAAAAAAGAACTACAGTTCCCAGCATCCTCCACGACGTGCCACCCCTCAGCCAATCAGGCTGAAGGGCGCGAGCGCGTAGAACGCTGGGAAAGACAGCACGTGCGGTAAAAAAAGCCACCTAAGCGCCAGCAAACAACTTTCCTCCGGAAGACACTTCGTCTCCCGGAGGGAAGCCATCCCTGCCATCCCGGCAAGCGAGGCCGCCGCCGACCTTGCAGCCGCTTTGGCAGGGTTATGGGAAGGAGGAGTAGCCCCTCATCTTCCCACGGCCCCGGCGAGCGAGGCCGATGCCGGCCTCCCAGCCGCTTCAACGGGGCGCCCCTGGAAAACCAACCCCACCAAATACACGGCGACACCACCGCCAGCCTTCATCCCCGGAGCAACGGGAAGAAGAGGGACTCCCCCTCCTCCCCACTACCCTGCAGAAGATGCGACAAGGACGCCGCTGGCCACAAAGTAATTTGAGGGTGGGGGAAAAGCAGCAGTTAACACTTCGTCAGGGGAGGCGCTCTCTCTGGGATAGCGCCTCCCCTCACAAATATCTGCCTGCTGCCTTTGTTTTTTCCCAATTAACTGTTTCAAAGGTTCGGGTCTGGGTCTGGGTGAGTAGAGAGGGAAGGGGGGAGGTGGAAGGTTCCCCCCTTTCCCTGCCTGGGATGTTTGTGGGGGGGGCAGGGAAGGTGGGAGGCCTTTTTTTCTTGATTAGAACCTTTGAAACAGTTAATGGGGAAAAAACAAAGAGAGCGCCGCCCCTCACGAATATCTGCCTGCTGCCTTTGTTTTTTCCCCATTAACTGTTTCAAAGAACCTTCGAAAAAGTTAATGGAAAAAAGGGCCTCCCACCCCCCACGGCAGGGAGTGGGATACGGAAAAAACCTGACTCCCACTTTCCCTGCTTCCCCCCCCCCAAACACCCCAGGCAGGGAAAGGGGAAAAAAACCTTCCACCTTCCCTCCCTACTCACCTGGACCCAGCCTCCTCACTAGCAGCCTCCTCTCTCTCTCTCTCTCCCTCTCTCTCACACATACACACACCCTCTGCTGGACTGCTTCTCTCTCTCTCTCTCTCTCTCACACACACACACACCTCTCTGCTGGGCTGCACAACTCAAACCTGCCCGGCATGCCGGGGAAAATATACTAGTTGTTATATAAAGTTTTGCATGCATTTTCCAGCTGGGCACAATACTGTGCAGCAATATTGGGCTTTTTCCTGGTTTTCGAATCTTGGATACAGAAGCACAATATCCTGCATTCATAAACCAGAGGTTGTTGGTTTTTTTAAACTGAATATACAAATACTGTACATGTTTCAAGGCAAGTGTGCAACAACACAGAGGTAATCATAAAAAAAATCTTACATGGTTGTAAAAATATGTGTCATTACGGCAAAATATTGACATACTGAAGTTACCCATCATCAATATGAGGTCATTCCATTGGCTATGGAATTTTGAGTTGTATTGGAGATATACCTGGCTTATTTCAATATGCACGAAAATTCAATATCAGAATATTGTTAAATTGAGTTAGCAGTATCAGTGGAAAAATCTGCTCTATTTCCTATTACTTATGAACTCCTATCGTTCTCTTTCTAACAAATTACATTCCCTATCATTTCCAAAATATAGGAACTGTTTTCAATCAACAGATTTCTTTATTACAGTGTACAGAATATTGTTACTGCCTCTTTTCTGTATTGAATCCTTGATTGGACAAGCATTTTGAGTATAACATGGATGGTGACTGCACATATACAACAAATTAAAGCTGCCAATTTCTTTTTAGAGGAAAACTCTTCATATACACAAAATACCTCTTTTAGAGTATTCTGAGTTTAGTTCCTTAGGACAATTTTGAAAGGGAAAATGTGTATAGAAGAATCTAAATGATTATCCTTTGTTATAAGCATATCTGGCTTTGAAAGTATTATTTAACACTTAAAACCAAAAGTACAGTATTACAAAATGAATATTGAATCATTTCTACTTCTTGTATTCCTAATGGGTATATAATTGGTCTCCAAAAAGAGAAAATTATACCGTATTTTCCGGCGTATAAGACGACTGGGCGTATAAGACGACCCCCAACTTTTCCAGTTAAAATATAGAGTTTGGAATATACTTGTCAGCTGCAGTTAAGTACCTGTCCTATAAGACGACCCCCGACTTTGGCACAGATTTTTCGGGGTTAAAAAGTAGTCTTATACGCCAGAAAATACAGTAATTCAAACACTATGTACAAACAATAACTCAGTAACAAAAGTATTTCTCTTAGTTGGCTACATACAGCTAGATGCCATTTCCCATGCTAGGTTCAAGGCATTGGATCTAACACATAAAATGGTTTGGGACCTTGACACCTGTCAGAGTCTCTCCCAAAGATCTACTATCCATTCTACCCAGTTCTCCCAGGCCTTGCAGTTACAGGTCCGTGCACTGAGAGAAGCAAGAAGGTCTAATACTAGGAAACAGGCATTCTTTAGTGGTGACAGACCCTTACACCGAATGTATGTTGGCCCCCTCCCTCTGGATCTTTAACAAACTGATAAAAACAGAAGTTTTCAAAGAAGCCTTTGGAAATATTCTTCCTTCCTACGGAGACCCAGTGACCCAGCTGTTTTATGGGTTAATTCTACTCATTGTCATCTGAGTATTTCTAATCTAATTTAGTCCTTTACCTTTATTTGTAGGGTATTGGTTTGGTTGTGTTTTTTGTGTGTATATAAATCACCCAGAGTAGTGAATTTTCATTAAATGGGAAGTGTAAAAATTGAATGAATGATTAGTTTTATCAATGCTAGTTCTCAGCAAGTTTCATATCCAAGCAACGAGTTGAACCCAGGACTCCTGACTCCTAGTTCACTCTTCTGCCCTCTACACTATACTGGTTTTCAGAGACTATTGCAGTAGTAACTAGTGTCCTGAACATACTTATGAATGGACTCTTCTGTATTTAAGTGTGCTGAGGATTTCATTCATTCATTCATTGTGCTGAGGATTTCAACAGGGAGTCTCTTTGGTCCTGGGGGCTTGACCATTCCCTAGTATTATTCCAATAGACCAAATAATATTGAGAGTGAGGCCACATCCTAAAATTAACAAACTTCCCAGTACCCATTACAAATTTACATCCATTTCTTTGTATGGAAAAGACAACACAGGCTGTATTTATAGTGGCATCTGTATGAACTGTCCAAAACCCTTCACATGCCATTTGTCATCCAAACCATGAGGGTAGGCAGGGAATGAAGAAATTCCATTATTATCTTTGATGACAGAATGTTAACAACAGTCTGATTTAAGGAGGATTTTCTGCGCATTGTTCCCTTATCAAGAAATTAGCCAGTTAGGTTCAGTTCCCTCAGACGCCAATTATTTTATTTTAGTTTTTGATGTATTTGTTGTTGGATTTTGATTTGTTGTGGGTATTGTTGTTATTGGTTTTCTGTTTGTTCACCACCCAGAGTGGGATAACACCTGGATGGGTGGCATAGAAATTAAATAAATAAATAAGATACCCCAGCATAAGACCTTTCCAAATGGGAGATGGCATGAAAAGTAATGTTGTTATTCTTTATCATTGCAATGGTAACTGCAGCATTGCTCTGAGTGGTGTTTACCATTTGGGAATAGTTCTATTTCAGGAGGTGCAGTTTCAGAGGAAGGATCAAGGCTTCTGAGACACTTTCCATGAGCTAAGTGGAGAAAATGTGCACAGAAAGAGCTACAATCAGGTGTATGCTGGTAATGGCAACCTTGTGTTGCTGGCTAATCTTTCTCACACAGGCTCAGGTGAAAGGAACTGCAGGATGAACTCACCAAAAGGTGCCTTCATTTTGGAAGTTTCACATCTGGTCTAGACTCGGAAGAAGAATGCACAACTTTCTGGACTAAGAACTATGAACAATGGTCAGTGTCTCATGCCTATGATGATTTTCCCACCTCACACTGCTTTTCTACTACTTCCAATATAGATATTCCTGAACAAAAATATTTTAAATGAGGTTTTGCAAAACTTGATTAAATTATTCAATCTGGTTTGTTTGCTTTGGCCCTCCAAGGCTATTTGTATAGGACAGTGGTGGCAAACCTTGGCACTCCAGATGTTCTTGAACTTCAATTCTCAGAAGCCCTGATCAGAAGGGGTGCTGACTTGGCCTTCTGGAAATTGAAATCCCAGAACACCTGGAGTGCCAAGGTTCACCATGACTGGTATAGGATTAACTTTTGTTCTACCTGAGCTACTTAGGACGTTTCCCTTATCCCTACAATTTTATCACAGTTCTTAAACAGAGGTTTTACACATGAAAAACCGGTTTTCCTGCCTACTGTTCTACTCTATCTTTTTCTACACATCCTATTTCAGGAGAGTTTAATTTTAGCTAATTAAAAAAAGGTCTTGGTAAAAATTATATTTTCCTTAAAAGAATTTGCCTAGACAAATTCTAGTCAAAATGGTGGGGACCCATGCCCATACACATTTTGAGGGTACTAGAAAATTCAACTGTTCCTGTCTGGCTCAACACATGTACACAACTAATTTCTGCAGACATTTTGCTTAAACAGCAATGCTAAAAGTAAGACAAAGTCTTTGTAACATTGATTAAATAAAAAATTAGATTCAAAAGCAAAATGACAACCTGCAGTGAGCTAATGAACCAAGCAACAATGTGCTTTAGCGGAATTATAAAGCAGCTCAGAACTGGTCCAGTTAGCCTACATGTTGTTATCAACAGGATGTGTTGCTGGCCAATCCAGTCTAAATTCTCACTTTTACAGCTGAATGGGGAATGGTTAAAATTAATTCTGGGGGTGGGGACATATGAGACAAACATGAAGGACTTAGAAGATTTTATAACTGCAAAATCATTAAAAGCCCCTCAAAATTCTAATAATTATAGTAGAAGAAAGCCGGGTTTTTATTTAAAAAATCCTACTATTAGATCATACACTCTTCTCCTATGGATTATAGTTCATAGTGGGAGGATATATTTCATGATTTTGTGCACACAGAAACAAATTAAACTACACAGTGTTTTTACAATTAGCTAGCTATATTATAGCAGTATTTATATACCCCAGGCTGTCTTAGCAGTCTATAAACATACATTTAGTAAGGGCACTCAGACAAACACACCTTAGGTGTGCAACAGAAAATCCTTAGTTACTAGTTTCCTTTATTCATTTAATAACCCCATTAATCTTCACGGCAGGGTTGTATGATGAGGAATTCAAAGTAGAGGTAAGAGGATACAGGGGCACTGGTATTGCCCAACCTTGCAAGTCAGCCAGAGCAAACTTACCAATCTCTTTGCTTCTAAATTAGATCTTTTTTAAGAATTCTCAGCATAGATTTGCAAATGTCCAGTTAAAAGGAGAAAATTGATCTTGCCTATTTTATTTTTCATAAGTTTTCTCATTCCCAGTGAAAAGAGAATATGTCCAAGTAATATGAACAAGGTTTAATTGCTACTATGGATGACTATATTGTTGAGAAGAAAACCAATGAACTTCCAATCTATAAAGCACCCTAATGGAATTTGATTTGTAAATGAAGAAATGTTATATCCATCCAGAAACATAAGCTAAATGAAGGAAATCCAGTTCCTGAAAAGATGATTTTTTTAAAAAAAGAAGCAGTACTGTATAAAATTCATTCAAAGTTGTTGGGAACAATTTTTCACAGGGTAATTTTTTTAAAGTTCTGCACTCTCCCTAGCCTAAAGACACAGCCACCCTGTTCATTTGAAGAAGTGTGCTTGGACACGTGGAAGGTTACTAAAGATAAAAACTAGTTAGTCTTATAGATGTTATATGATCTCTGGTTTCTCTTATGTTACAACACACTAAATGGTTATCTGCTAGATTGGGCTATTCATCTCTCTAGCCAGAACTAAGTCCCACTGAGGTCAATGTGTTTCATAATTCTTGAAAGCAATTTTAAAAGCAGCCAAGTTTTCAAATGTTGCAACACAGATCTAATGTATAGCCTGCACTTTGTTCACACCCTTGATTTGCTAGTCATACTCATCCGGTGATTTTTTTTCATGACATTGGCTATGGGATATTCTCACAACAACTGTGGCAATGGGAACATCTTCCCTTTAAGTTAGAGTAGGGGTGGCCAAACTATGGCCTGTGGGCCAAATCATCTAGCCCACACTGCAACCAGAACCAGAAGTAAAATGTGCCTGCGCATGTGCTGCCATAAATGCACCCCGTGACTGTTGTAAACATGTTTATGGTAGCCGTGGCGTGTCTTACAACAGCATTTATAGCAGGAGGAACCACGTGGCCAGCCCGTGGCGCGATAAGTTTGGGAACCCCTGAGTTAGGGTATATGTACATTGGAAGAAAATATAATAGGAACTCAGAAAATAATATTTAATTTTTTTCTTGACCAGTCCCAATGACCTCCTTTGACTACAATTAAGGCTTTCAGAACTGTTTTACTAGTTACAAAAAACCATGCCATAAAATGTCATTCTGTCTCTGCAGATATTTCATTCTGGCATGGGGGTGGCACAAAGATCTGGATCTCCTCATGGGATGTAACTAAAATATCCAATAGAAACAAAAAGTACTCTGTAAGATAATATATACAGTATTTGAATGTTCAGCTCAGTAAGGTTTGCACAGATCTATACAAATTCTGCTTGCAAGTTTTAGACTATGATCTGTTGATCAATAAGCAATAATAGAACAAAGTATTGGTCTCAAAAAAATGTACTGCTGTAGACTGCTACGAAACATTTTGTTAATTAGGTATCCAATAGTAACAGATTATGCACCTATTACAGATGACCTTTGAAGTCACTCAAGGTAGTCACAATCATGCATTAAAATCTGTTTTTCACTGTAATGTGTGAATGTATGAAATTAAATGAAGCTTGCAATGTAATCAGTGTGGTTGGCTGGCTGCCTTAATATATTCCATTTCAATCTGAAATCAGTACAAGCCAAGAGTGATGAATCTAATTTGATCTGTTGCTCACATAACCAGTGAAAAGAGATGAAAGGAGCCTTATTGACAACTAGCAACATTACTGTATTTAAAAAGTCAGTAATATCCTCTAATACAGTACTCTTAAAATATATATCAGACAAAGAAAAATAACTTTACCATGTTAGAAAGGCACATAATATTAATCTGTGAAAAACTACATTATAAAGCTGGTAAGGTAAAGGTAAATGTTGCCCTTGCTCGAAAGCTAGTTGTATCTTACTCTAGGGCTCAGTGCTCATCTCTGTTTACAGCCAAACAGCCAGTGCTGTCTGTCTCTTTAGATGTTTCCATGGTCACGTGGCAGGCATGACTAAACATTGGAGTGCACAGAAACACTGTTTACCTTTCCACTGAAGTGGTATCTGTTTATCTACTTGCAATTTCTTGGTTACGAACTGCTAGGTTGGCGGGAGCTGGGACAGAGACGGAAACTCACTCCATCATGCAGTACTTGGGTCTTGAACTGACCTGCTGACTTTCCAGTCATCAAGTTCAGCATCTTGACCACTAAGCCACCGCAGTCCCATAAAACTATTGGTATGATTCAAATCCATATATCCCAGCAACTTCAAATGAAAACTTGTAATATTTATAAAAAGCACAAACAGTCAAATTGTCTCAGAACTATAAACCTATTATGAGTGCCGTTCTTGAAATTCATTACATGCACAAAAAATTAAATAGTAATATCACTCTTTATTATTTGTACCAATATATCATATAGTATTAAGATTGACAAGATCTAATCAAAAGATTTTTCTTTAGAAACCAACCAGTTAAGCCTTATTTTTTAAAATTAAAAATATATAATTGATAAATAATATAAATTTTAGTCAATTAAGTTAATTCTTTCCATTAAATTACATATAAATAAGATCAATATCCCCAAAGAAGCAAATTTTGTTTTATGCACATCTCATAGAAACTATTATTTCAGATGGGTTATCTTCTTGTGAGAAAGGGGACAATGCCCTTTCAAAGACACTACTAATCACTTATAATTTGATAAGCACTGAATCATAGAATAACTGAGTTAGAATGGGCCTATGAGACCATCAAGTCCAACCCTCTACTCAATGCAGGGATCCAAATCAGATTCGGATATGGCACTTTAAGAAGAAGTAGTTCAAGTCTTAGAATAAGATGAGCTACATACATCTCTCCCTAATAATTACCATGTTTTCCGGCGTATAAGGCGACTGGGCATATAAGACGGCCCCCAACATTTAAAGTTTCAAAAAAAAAAATTAGTCTTATACTTGCCGTATAAGACTACCCCTCTTCCAACGGCGGCGTCTTTGGGGCCTCCCGGGCTGGGGACGGCTCCCTTTATTTCCCCACCGGTGGAGAGGACGGGGAGAGCGCGGCTGCGGTGGTGTCTTTGGGGCCTCCCGGGCCGGGGACAGCTCCCTTTATCTCCCTGCCGGTGGAGGGGGCAGGGAGAGTGCGGCTGCGGTGGATGATTTTCACCACCGCTCAGCTGGTCCTCCTCCTCCTCACCACCACCCCCAGCCGAGAGGTGAGGAGGAGAACCAGCTGAGCGGTGGGGAAAGCCATCTACCGCCGCAGCCACGAGGCTGGGGGTAGTGGTCTCCGGGCTGCCCCTGGTTCTGGAGGCCTCGCGGCAGCGGATGGCTTTCCCCACCGCTCAGCTGGTCCTCCTCCTCCTCCTCCTCCTGGGGGTGGTGGTCTCCGGGCGCCCCCTGGCTCCGTAGTACCCGGCATATAAGATGACCCCCGACTTTGGCACATATTTTTCGGGCTTAAAAAGTCATCTTATACGCCGGAAAATACGGTAACAGTTGTCCAATTTTCTCTTGAATTCCTCCAGCACTGGAGTGCTCACCACCTCCTGAGGTAATTGGTTCCATTGTTATACTGCTCTAACAGTAAAGACATAGTCAGCCTATATGTGGCTTCCAGTAGTTCCAGCCCGTTTTTATGTTTCCTGTGCTCTGGGATGATTGAGAAGAGATCCTGATTTTCCTCCTCATGACTATACTTCAAGTACTGTATTTAAAAAGTGCTATTATATCTCCCCTCCTTCTCCTCAAAGCTAAACGTGCCCAGTTCCTTCAGTCTCTCCTCATAGGGTTTGGTTTCCAGTTCCCTGATCATCCTTGTTGCATGCCTCCAAACTTGTTCTAGTTTTCTGGCATCCTTCTTAAAGTGTGGTGTTCAGAATTGGACATAGTAGTTTAAAAATGGTCTAACTAGTACGTCATGGGTTTTAGAGAATATACTTGTTAGGTTTCCCTTGCTCGAAAGCCAGTCGTATCCGACTCTAGGGTGCAGTGCTCATCTCTGTTTCTAAGCCGAAGAGCCAGCGCTGTCTGCTTCTGCAGACGTTTCCGTGGTCATGTGGCAGGCATGACTAGACACCGGAGCGCACGGAACGCTGTTTCCTTCCCACCGAAGTGGTTCCTATTTATCTACTTGCAATTTCTTGCTTTCGAACTGCTAGGTTGGCAGGAGCTGGGATGAAGACGGGAGCTCATTTCCGTCCTGCAGTACTCGGGAATCGAACTGCTGACCTTCCGCTTCCCAGTCAGCGTCTTAGTGACTTGAGCCACTGCAGTACTTGTTAACACAGCCTAAAATAGCATTGTACTTTTTTTTTTTGCAGCCACATCGAACTGCTGACTCATATTTAGCTTGTGATTTACAACAATTCCAAGATTCTTCATGCTTGTAGTATTACTGAGCCAAGTATCCCCAATCTTGAGAATGTGCATTTTGTTTTTTTCACTTTTAAGTGTAGAATGCTGCACTTATCTCTGTTAAATTTCATTGTTTTCTTCCTTTCTGCTATTTTTGAATATAGGAAATATATTAGCCCTCTTCCATCATCTGCCACTTCACCCAGCCACTATATAGAAGTTGTACTACAAAATTGTAAAGAAAAAGTTGTTGAATAATTTATTTCTTAAGAACCCCAAAATAATTTCTCTTAGATCTGAAGAGTGATTTAAGGTTAAGTGGTTGGGGTTAAAATGATCAAAGGCCTACATTAGCCAACATAATTTGCGTCTTGTTTGGAACAATTGCCAAAATCTTGTATAAATTATGGATAAAATGCCATTACAAGCAGCAGTAGACTGCCACAATTACTTTATTTGATTTCCAGGTTGCAAATGACTTATAGGTAAAGGTCACCCTTGCTCGAAAGCCAGTCGTAGCCATGCTTAGGATATGGTGCTCATCTCTGTTGGGCATGTGGCAGTCATGACTAGACGAGGAGCAAATCATGACTAGACACAAGAGTGCACGAAACGCTGTTTACCTTCCCACCAAGTGGTACCTATTTATCTACTTGCAAATTCTTGCTTTCAAAATGATAAGTTGGCATGAGCTGGGACAGAGATAGGAACTGATGTGCAGCAGTCAGGTCTTGAACTGCTGACCTTTCAGTCATCAAGGTCATTGTCTTAACCACTAAGCCACCGCAGTCCTTCAGAATTGACTTATATAGCGAGACAACTCGGAAGCAGTGAATTATTGAGGGGACTCTTTACTCAGCTACAATCTGCCATTAGCTGCATGTCCCCTAAACTATCAAATGCATTTTACAAAAACACAATTAATTTGACATAAAATATGGCATCTGAACGGGAGACTAATTTCAGAAAATGGGAGTTAATTCAGGTTAAATAAAATTGGGGGGGGGGGAGGGGGGGACACAGAACTTTGCCTCACAACTCATTTACTATGGCAACACTATTACTGGACTCAACAATGACACACGCAACGTTAAGGGCAGTTTTGCTTGTTCTTCTGCTAATGTGATTTATGCCATCTCTTGCCAACAATACCCCTCTGCACTCTACACAGGACAATCTCTGAGCAAAAGAGTTAATGGACTTATATCAGACATCAGTCTACATGGAAGACTGCACAAGACTTGAAAGATGCCATTTTGGAACAGAAAAATTACAAGACAAGGATCCAGAGAGAGACAGCGGAGATAAAATATATACATATGCTGGACACCTATCTCAAAGGTTTGAATATTATTTAAGAGTTTCTGGGACATTATAAAATTTAAAATGCCACAACTAACAGGTGGTTTGAAATGTAATTTACACACACCACCTTTAAAGAACAGACTTCAGAAGGGAGAGCAAGTGATTGTCAGGCCACTTCATAGAACAAAGTAATTGGCCTCTCACTAGGTCATTCACATCATTCTCAATTAACTCATTAGCAATTTTGTAATGTCACAATGTTTATTTTACATTCATCTACTAACTATTTACAACTCAACATAGTAATAAATTGTAAAGAAAAAGTTGTGGAATAATGTATTTCTGAAGGACCCCAAAATAATTTTTCTTAGATCTGAGAACACTAAGATCTTAGATAAGTGGTTGGGGTTAAAAATTATCAAAGGCCTATATAGTTGAACCTCATATAACGATTGCATTATACAACAAATAAATCGTACAATGAATGGAATTTGGGGGGGAAATTGCATTGTACAATTTTTGTTGTTGTACGATGCAATGCTTTCTTATGGGATGCATCGTACTGTACAACAAATTTCTCTATGGGAAAAATCGTACAATTTTTCTTTCTACGGTTTTCCCCATAGAGCTACCCATTGTACGATGCATCCCAGAGAAATTTGTTATACGGTGCATGCATCTTTATAGTGATAAAATTGTAAAACGACTAGCCCCACCAAATGAATTAAATTTGTTATACAGTACGGGGTTTATATTGTATTAGGCAGTATTAGCCTACTTAATTTGTGTCTTTCTCGGAATAGTTGCCAAAATCTTGTATAAATTATGGAGAAAATGCCATCACAATTGTAGACTGCTACAATTACAGGGTCTCTATTTCAGTTCCAGGTTGCAAATGACTTATAGGTAAAGGTCACCCTTGCTCGAAATCCAATCGTATCCACACTTAGGATATAGTGCTCATCTCTGTTTATAGCCAAAGAGCCAGTGATGTCTGCGTTTGCAAAAATAGTAACAAATCTGAAACTCAATCAGGGATCTTCTGTTCTTACAGAAGAGTCACCAAGAGTCGTATGTCGATTGGGGCGGCTATACAAATTGAATAAATAAATAAATAACTGGTTGTAAAAAGCCACATTGATTTGTAAACTTATGTTATACTAACCAAACATTTTGTACCTCTGTACCTGATATGTATAAATTAATGCCAGGACCTTCACTCTTATGTTTGATGAAATGGACTTGATCCACGAAAGCTAACATTAAAATACAGCAGTTAGTCTTTAAGGTGCCATAATTTATTTTGCCTTTTTGTGTTGTTTTATTTATTCTCTGATATACTCAAGTAAAAGTAACTCATTAGTTAATTTGCCCTCAAGGCAATATCTTACATGTAAGAAGTTGTCAAAATGTAAATATTCCATTAAAAAAGATAAACTTTAGTTTCTCCCACAGCAGACTTCAGAATATAAGAGCAATAGCAGTTTTCAAATTAACAGAAACTGAAAAGTTTCTCGGTAGATTATGACAGTACTTTTTTATCTAGGTAGAAAATAATTATGGCTGCTAACTGATAGCTATGTGTAAGCCCTATCTGTTCTGGACCTAAAATAATAAATTTGGCTACCTTCAGTTCAAGTCTTATTCTGCTATGGCAGGAGTCAGCAACTTACGGCCTGCAGCACCAAATAATTCAACCCCTGACCTCACTCCAACCACCGCCAGAAGTGGCTGCATTTATGGTGGGGGGACCAGTCCAGCCCCCTGAACTGTCTGAGGGAGTGTGACCCGGCCCTCGACTTAAAAAAGTTCGGTTTCACTTACCAGTGATAACTTTCGTTCTTCGAGTATATAGTTTGTGAATACACACTCATGGGTTATGCGCCTGCGCAGAACGGCCGATTGGAGGCTTGAAAAGCTATTGGTCAAAAGTTTTGGCGGTAAGACCGCCCACCGTACCGCCCACCCTGAGGCGCCCGCGCACCATTTTACCTCAGTTCCATACTTAAGCCAAGCACAGGATAAACCAATTGATCTCATCCGTGCAGCTCAAGAGGGGAGGTAGGGTGGGTAGTGTGTATTCACAAACTATATACTCGAAGAACGAAAGTTATCACTGGTAAGTGAAACCAAACTTTCTCCTTCGTATAGTTTGTGAATCCACACTCATGGGAGATTAGCAAGCTCACACTTACTTGGTCGGTGGGCAGTCGGATGAGATGATCCCACGATGAAGATGATGATGGTCAGGCAGGGTGAACTGTCAAGGGCGATGGGCCCGGAGACCCCGAGTGAGGACGACACGGCCGAACCTGGCGTCCGCAGTGGCTCTGGTGTCCACCCTGTAGTGCTGGACAAATGTAGAAGGTCTAGACCAGGTGGCAGCCTTACAGATGTCCTCAAGCGGTGTGCCCTCCAGAAGGGCCGTGGATGTTGCAACCGCTCTGGTAGAGTGCGCCCTGACATGCGGTGGAGGGGGCAGCGATGCCGACTCGTAGGCCAAGTAGATGGTAGAGGTGATCCATTTGGAGAACCGCTGCGCTGAGATGGGTTCACCTTTGGACTTGCCCCCATATGCCACGAAAAGGCGTTGCGACTTCCTGAACTCCCTTGTCCTGCTGGTGTAAAACAGTAAAGCCCGTTTGACATCCAGCGTGTGCCAAGTCCTTTCTTGGGCGTTAGCGGGGTTCTGGAAGAATGTGGGCAAGGAGATAGTCTGTGCCATATGAAACTGGGAGACCACCTTGGGGAGGAAGGTGATGTCTGGTTGGAGCACCACACGGTCATTGAAGAACTGGAGAAAGGGTGCGTCCGCCCGCAGGGCGACCAGTTCACCAGCTCGTCGAGCAGACGTGATGGCCACCAGAAAGGCCGTCTTCCATGTGAGGAGACGAGCATCCGCGGTAGCCATGGGCTCGAAAGGATTCCTGGTGAGCGCGTTAAGGACGGTAGAGAGTGACCATTGGGCCGTCGGAGCCCTGACCGGCGGGAAGGCGTTCCGCAATCCCTTGAGGAAGTGTTTCACCGTTTGGTCGCGGAAAGCGCCAGAAGCGGGCGAACCAGCTGGAGAGTGAGCCACCACCGCTGCGAGGTGTACTCGGATGGAGGCGATGCTGAGGCCAGACTCCGCTAGATGGAGGAGGTAGGTCAAGACGTCCTGCAGTTCCACCTGCGAGAGGGGGTCTGCTGAGATGCCAGGAAAGCACAAAAGCGTCTGTATTTGGAAGCGTAGGACTTCCTAGTGGACGGGCGCCTGGCTAGTTCCAGGATCCTGGACAGTCTGGGGTTATCCTCCACGCGGTGAGGTGGAGGCTGGGCAGGTCCGAGTGGTGGAGCTGGCCCTGCTCCATCTGGAGGAGCGTCGGTGACTCCGGTAGCGTGCGATACTGAGATGAGATGCGCAACAGCAGCGGAAACCATGGTTGGCGGGGCCTTGCTGGGGCCACTAGGATGGCTCTGGTCCTGTGCTGGAGCATTCTGGTGAGGACCTTCTGGACCAGGGGAAACGGAGGAAAAGCGTAGAAATAGTCCTGATCCCACCGTTTCATGAAGGCATCGCCCTCGGAGTTGGCACCGATGCCCGCCCTGGAGCAGTACCTGTGGCATTTCGTGTTGGACTCCGATGCGAAGAGGTCGATGTTCGGAGTCCCCCAGGCCTCGCAGAGCGACTGGAACACCTCGTCGTTCAGTTCCCATTCGTGGGTCGTCGAGGTGAGGCGGCTGAGATGGTCGGCCAGGACATTCAGCTTGCCCTGAATGTGCACTCCAATCGGGAAAATGTGCCTCTCCAGGCACCACTCCCAGAGTTGCACAGCGAGGTAAAGAAGGGTGGTGGATCGTGTTCCTCCCTGCTTGTTCAGGTACGCCACAGCCGTGGTGTTGTCCGAGGCCACTTGGACCGCCTTGCCCATGAGCAAGGTCTCGAAGGAACGGAGGGCCTTCCAAATGGCCAGCAGCTCCAAGTAGTTGATATGGTGCACCATCTCCTGAGGCGACCAAGGGTTGTTGACCGTGAGAGTCCCGCAGGCAGCCCCCCAGCCAAGGTTGCTTGCGTCGGTCAATATTTGCAGCGAGGGTTGCGGGGGGTAAAAACTCTTCCCCGTTGCCACGTTGAGTGGTGTCGTCCACCACACCAGCTGGTCCCTCAGCTCCGGGGACGGAGTTAGCCGTTTGGACTGACTCTCCCGGAGCGCATCGAATTCGTGCAGAAGCCACGACTGTAGGGACCGGAACTTTAACTTGGCGTGAGGGACCACAGCCGTCGTTGAGGCCATAAGGCCTAGCAGCCTTTGAGCCTTTTTCACCCGGATGCACGGTCTGGTGCATAGGTCGTTCACTCCCTGCGCGATGTCCTGCAGGCGCTTCTGGGGTGCAAAGGCTCTGGTGGCAAGCGAGTCGAGTACCGCTCCGATGTACTCGACGCGTTGAGAGGGGATCAGCTTCGATTTGGTGAAGTTGATCCTGAGGCCGAGACTCTCCATGAGGTGGACCGTGAACTGCGTGTCCCGAATGGCCGACGAGCTGGTGGGGGATACGATCAACCAGTCGTCGATGTATGGGAAGACCCTGATTCCCCGCTGGCGAAGGAAGGCGGCCACCGGAGCCATGCATTTGGTGAAGACTCGCGGTGCCGTGGCCAGACCGAACGGTAGACATCGGTACTGGTAAACCGAATCGCCGATGCGGAATCGAAGGAACCTCCGGTGCTCCTCGAGGATGGAGACATGGAAGTAAGCGTCCTTGAGGTCTATGACTGTGAACCAGTCCCCTTTGTTGATGAGGGGAAGGACGGTCTGCAGGGTCACCATCCGGAACTTCCTGGTGTGGATGCATTTGTTGAGGCGGCGCAGGTCCAGGATCGTGCGAAGTCCTCCGTCCTTCTTCTGGACCACGAAGTACCTCGAGTAGAAGCCGTTGTCCCAATCGGACGGGGCCACCCGCTCGATGGCTCCCTTGGACAGAAGAGTTGATATTTCTTCCTCCAAATGGGGGGACGAGGTGGTGAAACGATGTCTTCCTACCCGAGGCGCCCGCACGAACTCGATGGCGTAGCCAGAGGTCAAGATCCTTAAGACCCATCGGTCGTCCGTGATGCCCGACAATACCTGAAGGAAGTTCCGGAGGGGGAGGTACAGGAGATGGAGCGTGAGAGACTCGGCCGTCGCAGCTTCAAACGCGCGACTTGGACTTAGCGTCCGAACGCTTGCCGTGTCCGTAGGGTTGGTAGCGCGGCTTGTGCTGGCGTCGTTGTTTGTAAGAGCCAGATCTGGGCTGCTCTACGGGGCCACCCTGTTGTTGCGGGTTCCCCTGGTAGCGCCGCGTGAAGGGCTGGAACCTCGGCCTGGCAGGCGGAGCCGGCGTGGTGAGCCCCAGAAACTTGGCGGTGGAGTTGGTCTGCCGCATTTCATTGAGAACCTTGTCCGTGTCTTGCCCAAAAAGGCCTTGCCCGTCGAAGGGAAACTCCTCGATGAGCTTCTTCATAGCGTCATCGAGGGAGGTGCCCCTAAGCCAGGCGTGGCGGCGGAGCAGGATCGCAGACAACATGTCCTTCGCCGCATAGTCATTTATATGCCTGGCGGTTCGCATCTGTTGCTCCGCCAGGAAATCGCCCTCGGATGCCAGCGCGTCGATCCGTTTCTGGGCGTCGGCGGGTAACGTCGCTGTTTCGGCCTTCACCCGCTCCCAGAGGTGAGACTGGTACAGACCCATGGCAGCCGAGTAGTTGGCGGCGCGGAGGAAGAGGGAACCGGTGGCGTAGAATTTGCGGCCCACCGCGTCCAGCTTCTTCCCCTCCGGGGTCGACGGAACCGGGAACCCGCTGGTGGCCGTCCTGTGTTGGAAGGCCTTGACCACCAGGGAATTCGGCAGGGGATGTGCCTGCAGGAACTCGACGTTCTCGTCCAGGACTCTATACATGCCGTCGAGCCTGGACGAAACGGAGTGCGCCGACACCGGCTTCCTCCATGTTGCCTTCGCCGACGTCAGCATGGACGGAAGCATGGTGATATGGACCGGCCGTACCACACGCCTGTCCAGTTTTGCGGTCATTTGGTCCTCACCTTCCAGTGGTGGCTGGTCCAACTTCAGGTTCAACGCGGTCCCCAGGTGCGTCAGCATGGCCGTGAGCGAGCGTTGATCCTCACCACGCGGTGGGTCAACCGCGCCGATGGCCTGGTCCGGCGTCCGCTCGGCGTCGACGTCTCCCTCGTCCTCCTCCGAAGAGGCGCTAGAGTCATCGGAGGACGAGGGAGGAACTCTTACATCCACGTCGGGACCGCGCCAGTACGGCCTGGGCGGGCCGACGGGATGGGAGTCCACCGCTTCAACGTCTGGACCAACCCGCGACGATGTGGGTGGGCCAGCGGAGCGGACACTCGACCCTCGGGAGGTCGGTGGGGCCACAGCAGGGCCAGCATCCCTGGGGCTTGCGGTGGTCGGTACCGGAGCCGCAGAGGCCGCAGGCATGGAGGTCTTAAACCGGTTGGCAAAAGTCTGAGCCATGACCTCAAACATCTCCTTCAGGAACTCCCTGTGGGATGGGTCCCCCACCGTCGGGAGCGACGAAACGGTGGCCGACGGAACGGTGGCTGGCTGGGTCGGCGACGAAACGGTGGCCGGTAAAATCGGCGACGAAATGGTGGCCGGCATGGTGATCGCCGCGTCGTCGAGCGTCGGAGTCCTGGGCCTTGGGGTGATGGAGGCCTGCCTCATAGGCGAGCGGGCCCTCCCACGAGGCAGTGACGGGAGTACCTGAAGTGGGCGAGCTGGAGCCCCAGCCCTGCGTCCTTTTTCAGGCGAACCCGAGGAGGACCGTCCTCCCCAGATGGAGGACCCAGGAGACGGACATCTCGCGACTGAGTATGGTGGCGAAGGTCCCGGAGACACAGGGGTGTGCGGAGTAGGCGGGAGCGATCGCCTCTTCTCCGACCCGCGCTTCTTTTTCTTGTCTCTGTTCTTGTCCCTCTTCTTCTTCTTCTTGATGGTGGCGGAAGAAGAGGTCGAAGGCGGCGGAGGCTGAGAGACGCTAGCCGAGGTAGAGGCGGCCACAACGGGAGCCAGAGAGAGTTCCATCAGGTGCGCTTTGAGCCGGTAGCTCCGGTTTTGCACGGCCAGACGGGTGAATTTCTTGCAGTGGGGGCAAGACTGGCTCTGATGAGACTCTCCGAGGCAGAAAAGGCAGAGGCTATGCCCGTCGGAAGCCGGAAACTTTTTCAGGCAAGCCGAGCACTGTTTGAAGGCCGCGGCCATCAAAGAAAAAATTCTTCCAATGGAAGTTTCTGGAACGCGGTTACCCCGAAGGGCTGGCCAGCCGCCACCCCCTTGAGGGGGGAAACGGTGACCGAAGCGAGTAGGTAACTGAGTCCACCAGAAGGAAGAAACAGCACCGGGGTGGCGATCCTGCCCGAAGGACAAGATCACCAAGAAAAATTGTTGAAATTTGCCAAAAGACTTTCCCTCAGAAGGGCGAAAAAAATTGAGGAAGCTCTCAACGATCGTCCTGCTGCTACGGCGGAAAGAAGAGAACTGGGGTAAAATGGCGTGCGGGCGCCTCAGGGTGGGCGGTACGGTGGGCGGTCTTACCGCCAAAACTTTTGACCAATAGCTTTTCAAGCCTCCGATCGGCCGTTCTGCGCAGGCGCATAACCCATGAGTGTGGATTCACAAACTATACGAAGGAGAAGGATGCTGATCCCTGGGCTATGGTAATAGAGTAGACAATACTGCCAGTGACTCAATGCCGATCGTCAGATGGCAGTTAAATAATGTGATAACCCTGAGGACTAACAGCCTTGGGTGGCAAAGTCCACAGGGAAGGGTGATGGTCCCCAAGTGGATTAAATCCCACTTGAATACATCTTGATGGAGGGCAGCAGCTTCATCAATACTGACCTGGGGCTGATGAAGACTTTGGGTGCCAAAAGGGCTCAGGACTAGAAAGTGACTCACGGAGCTGGATCAGTGTTGTTTGTGGGTGTCACGCTGCAATGCGGAAGGCAAATGGAAAGCCACTGCATTATATTGCTCCCAGGACAATCTTCATGGTTGATTGCCATGATGATAGCCAATATTCATATTCAGATATGGCTCTTTAAGAAGAGGTTCAAGTCTTAGAATAAGATGAGCTGCATAATTCCCCCCCAATAATTAATAGTCATGTGATGGATCAGTACTTAGATTAATCAGACAGTTCCAACACTGCTTTTTTTACCAGGAGTATGCTATTTGGGAAATAAAACATTTCTCCACACTTTTCTCTCACACTTGCCCCTACTCTGCAAATGTATAAATAAGCAAATATAAACTACGTAATATCCTGAATAAAGCAACAGGCTTTCTAAGAGATTCTACAAACACAGGAGAACAAAAAGAAAGTAAAAACGTGTCTTATTTCTTAGAGTGCTGTACAATTAACACTATAAATGCAATCAGAATAATGCATAACAGCCTTTCAATGAGATAACCATTAATCATTTATTCTTTATCTGATTTACTTAGTATCTATGCATTATTAAAAAATAGAAGTGAACTCACACATTAGCCAATCAGAAACAATTAGACTATGTGGATTTCAATAAGAATCTACATAAAGTTGAATGATTTGCTTTTTCTATCCCCACAACAATCTTCTTTCAACATGTCATAACTAAAACAATGGGGAAATAGTTCTATATTGAAATCAATGATTTCAAAAACCTAATGCACTTGTCACATTTTCTGCTAATTCAATACCATCGTTAGAGCCCACTCACTGCTATAAAAACATGCAGCAGGCACATAAATAGCTCAGCAATTTAATTCCAAGTTCATAATATTTGACACTAATAGGATTATTTGTTTTTATCTAGTAAATAAAATAACGCCGTCTGTCACTCATTTTCTTTTATTCTTTTTTAGTCTTACTGCAAATATCTTTTATAAAATGGCAATGTCTCTTCTAAATGGAAATATTACAGAATGTAACAATTTAATGTCAAAATAATTGTGTTATTAGATTTAGAGATAAACAATTTAAGATAAGAAAACATTCTTTTGATGCACTTTTGACAGACAGAATCTTGAAAAAGATCTATTTCAAGTTGAAAGTAAGGTAAAAATTCTTTAAAAGAAAGAAAATTGGACAAGAGCTGTTGTATTTCATTGAACACAACAGGAGGCTGTGGTGGCTCAATGGTTAAGAAGTTCACCTTGTAAGCTGGAAGGACGGCAAGTTGGCAGTTCGAGACCCAGGTACTGCATGACGGTTTGAGCACCATCTCTATCCCAGCTCCTGCCAACCTAGCAGTTCGAAAGCAAGAAATTGCAAGTAAATAAATAGGGACCATTTTGGTGGGAAATGATCTTGGGGACGTAAAAGGAGCCTCATTCTGGCGTCCCCTGAGCGGAGTTTCTCCAACAAAAATCCGTTCAACCCAGAATAATTTCTGACATGAAATTATTATTATTGAACACAACAAATATGAAATAAGACATATTTCCAAAAGCTGACAAAATCAATCTAAAAGTTTTATATTTACAATGATACTTAAGTCACACTTTTGGTATAGCATTTTTTCTCATAAAAGATGATTAAGTTTATTTCAGTTCACTTGGTCATATTATGGAAAGTGGATCCAGCATTAAGAATATTTTAGATGGTTAGGATTGTTTGAATGGGCAAAACCATTTTTCATGAATCAGCCTCAACTTTATTATTTTTAAAAAACACATAGTTCTAAGTCATTAAAGAAGAAGTATAATATTATCCTCCAATCAAAGACCCTAGAACAGGGGGTCCCAACCTTTTAATCCCCACATTCCCTTGACATTTAGTAAATTATCCAGTACCCCCTATGCATTATAATAAGAAAATAGCTTGACCTGGCTTCGCCCGGGGGGGGGGGGGCTGCGTCACCGCTGCTGTCCTTGGCCGTCCTGGTGCGCAGCGCCTGAGGGGAAAAGTGGGCAGCAAAATGTTTGGGTAAGTAGATGGGTAATGTTACCAATCTGTGGTGTTGGTGCGCCAAGGGATGCGGTGTCAGTGTGGATCTGCAGGAAGCCATGGGACCAAGGCCGTGGTAGTTGTGCGCTCCCTGATGCATGTCTCTCGTGACAGGTACACAGGCTCTGCTGTGGCCATCTGTGCTGATGGCTTGGCTGCCCACAGTGGCTTCTCAGCCACGGCACAGTCAGTGCGTGGAGAGTGGTCCTATGTCCGGTGCCACCCCCGCTGTGCTGTCCGTGTGGGCCGCCTCCTCTTCCGTCTCCGCTGCCGGCCTTGGTAGTCGTGGCTCCATCCGTGCATTGTGTCGATGCCCTACTGTAACGTTGCCGCGTCTGTGGTGAGCGGTGTGTTGCACAGTGCTTGGGCTGCAGCTGTCCAGGCATTCTTTCGTCTGCATTGGGTGCAATGGCTCCATGCATGGCCAGCCTCTCCTCAGTACTCTCGCCGGCGTTGGGCTCAATGGCTCTGCGCACGGCAGTCTCCCCTCATATCTGTGTGCATGCGCAGCCCCCTCATAACCGTGTGCAGACGCAGTACGCAATGGCTCCGCATATGCCCAGGCATCACTGTTGCATGCACCAAGTCTCCCCCAGAACTTTCATTCCCAGCCAACCCAGAGAGAAGCGAGTCCTTCTCTTTGGGAGGCAAAGGCGCCTTTGCCTCCCGGAGAGAAGGAATCCACATCACGGAAAGGCTTTGCTTCTCTCTGGGTTGGCTGGGAACAGAACTTTTGTCTCCAGCCAACCCAGAGAGAAGTGATTCCTTCTCTTCGGGAGGCAAAGGCGCCTTTGCCTCCCGGAGAGAAGGAATCCACATCACGGAAAGGCTTTGCTTCTCTCTGGGTTGGCTGGGAACGGAACTTTCGTTCCCAGCCAACCCAGAGAGAAGTGAGTCCTTCTCTCCGGTAGGCCAGGAGGCGCTCCGGCCTCTCCTTTGTCCATGCAGGCGTCGAGGCCACGTTGCCTGCAGGGACGAAGGAGAGGCTGGTGCTTCTCTTTACACAGAAGGCCGCGCGAGAGGGAAAGTTTCAGAGACCCAGCCGGAGCTGGCAAAAGGTAAGTGCGGTCGGTGGGGGTTATGGAGTAGGGGGGAGCAAGGTGGGGGCGGGGGCAGTGTCGTGGTTACCAGGGCCATGGCTCCCCCCTCCCTAATCCCACCTGACTGTACCTACCTTTTCCCGGCTCCGGATGGGTCTTTGAAAGTCTTTCCCTCCCGTCGCGGCCTTCTGCGTAGGGAGAAGCACCGGCCTCTTCTTCGGCCCTGCGGGCGTCGAGGCCACGTTGCTCACAGGGACAAAGGAGAGGCCGGTGCTTCTCCCTACACAGAAGGCCGCGACGGGAGGGAAAGACTTTCAAAGACCCATCCGGAGCCGAAAAAGGTAGGTACGGTCAGGTGGGATTAGGGAGGGGGAGCCATGGCCCTGGTAACCACGACACCGCCCCCGCCCTGCTCCCCCCTACTCCATAACCCCCACCGACCGCACTTACCTTTTGCTGGCTCCGGCTGGGTCCCTGCGGGCGTCGAGGCCACGTCGCCTACAGGGACAAAGGAGAGGCTGGTGCTTCTCCCTACGCAGAAGACCGCGACGGGAGGGAAAGACTTTCAAAGACCCATCCGGAGCCGGGAAAAGGTAGGTGCAGTCGGTGGGGGTTAGGGAGGGGGGCTAGGTGGTGGGGCGGGGTGGCGGGGTGGTTACCAGGGCCGTGCCTCCCCCTCCCTAACCCCTACTATCTTTTCCCAGCTCCGGATGGGTATTTGAAAGACTTTCTTTCCCTCCTCTCGGGCGGCGCAGTTTGTCTTTTAAAACTGCCATGCTTTCCCAGCCTCCTCTGCGCTCGCGTCCCTCAGCCTGATTAGCTGAGGGGTTGCGCAGTGCAGAGGACTCTGGGACTCGTAGTTTTATTTTTTTTTGTTGTGGTCATTGTGCGGCTGCCACACTGGCGACCTCCGGACCCCCACGGCGTTGGTAAGGCGGGTGTTAAGGTAAGTGCAGAGGGCTCGGTCGGGGATGGTTGGGCCGGGTGTGGGAGCCTTTGAACGAACCCAATGGTTAAGGGGCCTTTTTATAGGTATAGATTATTATTATATTAGCTATTGTGCCCTGCCTTGCCGGGCAGGTTTCGAATGTGCAGCCCAGCAGAGGTGTGTGTATATGTGTGTGTGTGAGAGAGAAGCAGCCCAGCAGGTGTGTGTGTGTGTGTCAGAGAGAGAGGGAGAAAGAGAGAGGAGGCTGCAGGTGAGAAGGTGGCCGGGTGAGTAGGGAGCGAAGGGGGGAGGCGGAAGCGTTTTGTTCCCCCTTTCCCTACCAGTGTGTGTGTGTGGGGGAGACAGGGAAGGGTGGGAGACGGAAGATTTCCGTTTCCCCCTTTCCCTGCCATGGGGAGTGGGAGGCCTTTAACTGTTTCAAGGGTTGTTTTGCGTCAACCTTCAAAACAGTTGAGGGGGAAATACAAAGGCGGCAGCCAGTGATCCGTCAGGGAAAATGGTGGACACAACTATTTTCACTTCTAGCATGGCTCAGGAAGGTCGTTGGAAGACGTGGTTTGCGTGGGAGAGGTCCTCCAAACATCTCCGACGTTGCTGTGGACCCAGAGAGCCTGAAACAGGGACCCCAAAATGGCGATTTTTTTTTGCCTGCAATCAGCTGGAAATGTGGGGATCAGTCTTCCTTTTTGTGGGGGATGGGCAGGGTGGCAGAGATCCTAAAATGTGCAGAAAAACCTCAATCACAATGGTATTTCCCCTTTTCAGGTCCCCGCCACCCGGGGGGGGGGTCAGGGGAGGCGATCCAAGCTGTTTCCGACCCCCACAGACCTTTTCAGACACTGCTTCAAGCAGAAACCCCGGGGTAAACCCCTTCATCTGCTGCAGGTTTCTGCTTCCCGGTTAACAATGTTTCCTGGTTAGTGATGCAACATTGGGAACCAAGAAACATCACTAACCGGGGATTTACTGTACTTCAGAAATATAAGCCAGAGAAATCTCACATATGAAGCAAAAGCAGATTCTTTTTTTACTAAAAATATTTAAATTAACTTTCTAAGTTCGAAAACCCTTCCCAGAACATTTCCTCTGGATAACCATCGAACTTCTGTATGAAGCAGCAGTACGATATGATCTGCTCCAGCCTCATCACATTAATATTTAAATACAAGGTGATTTAATGCTTTTGCTTTGATAAAACTCATAACTTGAACAACAACATCCAAAATTGCTTTCTAATTACAGTATGTGGAAGTGTTTTAGATGCTAAAACATACCCATGAAGGATGCAATGGCTTGTAAAACTATTTGGGTTGATTTCTTTAGTTTAAAGCACTGATTCCCCTAACTCCCCAACATAGTGGGATAGTCATCAGTACAAACAGATTCTACTAATTCCCATGAAAGGCCATTTGAATTTTTTTTAAATCATTCACCAAATTTATGTCCACTGCCTTTGTTCTTTCTTTCAAGGTTTTTTTTTTTAAAAAAAGAAATTTCTCTTTTATTTCATTCTGATGTATATATCTAGTAAAAAAAAGAAGTTGTGCGCAGTGAGAGACATCAGTTGATCCATCCAATTGTAAACTAATTTTTGCCAGACTTTAATTGATTTCCTCTACTACCAGTACAAGTATGGCATCTGACATTTCTTGAATCCGATCAAAAATTGTATTACTGTATTTGATAATGGTATTTATGCAATTTCTCTTTTGCTTCTTTATCACACATCAACTCAACCATGTCCATAGCACATGGCTTCACTAATGTTTCAGCAATTGTATGTGGTTTCTTTTCTTTGGCAATCCTTAATGCAATGTGATAACTGGCCACCAGTGCTGGCTTCTTCGGGGTAATAAATCCATGGTCATGAAGTGTGATATTCTTACCAAATTGTGCTTGTTTTATTTGGGATGAACATTCTGAAGATGTCCTCTCAATTTTCATGGCTTCATACTGCCATTGCTGAATATCTTGGAAGAAATGAAGCACTGTGGCTTTTGCACACCTTTGTCAAGTACAAAAAAAAATTGCACATATGAATCTTGGTAACGTTTCTTTGGCATGGTCATTCCTTGGGTCTGCAAAAATAATATTGTTAATAAATCCTGGTCTAACCTTTAGTTTTAAAAATAAGCTAAACATAAATAATATTTTAGTGTATTTTAATCTTAATCGATCCTTTCATTTTTAGAATAGGCTAAGAATAAACTATAAGCTACTTAAGATTAGATTAAAATTTAGTCAGCAAAAGTAAAGCCTTCAAAAGTAATTTAGCTAACTGATGTTTATCACTAAAACATGTGTATTGTGAGCATGTTGAAATGAAGCAGTTGGAGTGTGTACCATACAGTATGTCACGCATATGTGTAGGAGGTGCAGATGCAGTAGAGGCGAGCCTTGAGGGGTGCCGATCTGGCAATTTCACTAGTTATCTTGAATCTTAACTGGGCATTTTGAGTTATTGGACCCTGCAATGAGAAAAAAAGTCTATGCGACCTCATTATGACCATGTCCGAAAAGAGATCTGAAATGTTGCTGGTGTGGCTGAAAAATAGTACAGTACCAACATGGAATTGCCTGGAACTGTGAATAACATAACTATTTTTGGCATGTTCAGGGTGGTATGGCTGTAGGCAGCTGCCCTTTTTCTAGAGACATCCAGAAGTTCATATACCTGCTGATCTGCAAGTATCCTGGCCGGTCAAACAGCATATACACCCACTGGCTGCTATTTGATGAAAGGCCCACCTTCACCTACAACACTGCTAGGTTTGCATTGCAGCATGTAAAACCAGAAGAGCAATTCTGGCAGGACCTTCAGCTAAATAAACTACTAGCACTACAGCATAGGCTTGGTAATACAGTAAAACCCCGATTTACGTATGCCTCTACTTACGTAAACTTTGACGTACGTAAGAGAAGAGCTTAAAAGGTGTAAGTGTGTGGAGAAATGCCTGTTATTACCATCTCAGCCACTAGGGGCGCAAAGCATGAGTTTCCATAGGGGTGCATTGAAAACTAATTTCAAACCTGTTTTTTAATTTTTCAATGCATCCCTATGGAGATGCATCGATTTACGTAAAACCCAATTTACATAAGCTACGAAATGGACATTTTACATAAATCGGGGTTTTACTGTAGTTGTAACATTATTGATCTTATGTACTAATTTTACTACTTCTTAACTCTGAGCAGAAACAGAACACTCCTTTTTAAGTACCCTCATTTTAACTTCTGTTCCTTTTGTTGTTCTATGCTAGTCTTGGACTGTAATAAAGATTAAAGTTTATTAACTATTTTTGGAGTATATTAATACCATAATATACTTATTTACCAGCTATTCACCATACCTTCTGGACTAGATTCCTGCACCACCTGGGGATATGGGTATGCCAGTTTAGGAAACCCTGTCCGAGAAAGCATGGCAAATCTCTTCTAAAAGCAGTGTAGTTGGTTTCTAGGCCTTGTGTCAGCAATGGCGAGAAACAGTGGTTGGCAACCGAAGCATCCGCCATAACATGGTGGGGCAAGAGACTAGTTGTGGATGGCAGGAAATGGTGATTAGTGGCTAACTGGGTGATTTAGAAGAGCCAAGCCACTGACAGTACTGTGCTTAAGTCCCATTTAAGTCTAACACTAGCCATCTTTTTTTTTTTTAAAAAAGTATGTGATATAGATTGAGGGGCTTCTCATTTAAAAGAGAGAGAAAATAAACACTTCCACTGAACATGTATGTCGAGCATAGTTCACTGGGTTCTGACTACTTATTTTCATGTGTAAGATTGCTGGATAAAAGGAATCTCTCTCTTCATACACATTATCAGCAAGTACACTTCAGACTGAAATGCTAATGCCATTGAAATCCATCTTTTTTTTTATTTTCTGCCTAAGAGAATTCTCTACAACTCTGGTACATGTACTCAAGAGAATTATAATACATTTCTTCAGAGACTGCTTATGAAAATAATAGCAACTATAATTTATGTCCTACCATTAATTTCAAATATAGCTCTTGTTTATACACACATCATTACACCTGAAATGGATGCTTTAGTGTAGATTTCCAGCTTTGGGGGTGGGTGGGTTGGACTTGATGACCTTGAGATCCCTTCTCAACAATTCTATGAACAAATCATTGACGCTAAGTCAGATAATCCATGACTGCAATTCAGAGCTTTCATGACGAAATTTCCCTCCTTTTTGTATCAAAAGCTCTGGTATGGTCTGGATCGGAGTCTGCGCAAGCGCAGAACCCACTTGCGTGGATTCACAGTTGACTCAAAGAAGAAGCTAATTATTCTTGATAACTTTTAAACTCACTTAAATCTTCAGCATATTGCTAGTTGTTACAAATAAAACCCACCTAAGACTGTTCTCTTGAGTTAGAGAACAGTAGCAGCAAGAGCAGACACATATGCTTTATCGAAATTCAGAGGAAAAGAGCACGGTAAATAAAATAATTTTATTTTATTTTCACAATTCTTTATACAGTACACAGATTCCAGCAACCTTCACAGCCATTGACTGGTTTAAAAGAAGAGCAAGAAGTAAAATAGGATGTCAGATGTAAGAAATGGAAATAGATTAGCAGTTCACCAATTGGTCTTTTAAATGATTTCCAGTTCACAAAATAAGATTTTAGATTTTTTTTTGTTAGATAATTATACTTCCTGATTTTGTAATTAGTGGAACTACATGTAATTACATAATAATTATGATGGTAATTACATAATTAAGATGTATAATTATGTAGTAAAAAACATTATGGAAATAAAAACTATCAAATATATAACCTCTTATACATCTAGAAAAATACTCTTTCACTGCCTTAAAACTATATTTTCCCACACACAAAATATCAATGAATGGTATGCTATATCAACTATCTGGTGGGAAAGTAAAGAAAAATAATATAGGTATCAAGATATTCAAGTATTTGCTTCAGACATAATTATACCACTTTATTAATAATCAAAAGTGTGTTTTATCCTAAATCATACCAATCCTACTAAAATTGTATTGAAGCAAACATTAATAACAATAATTATGAGCTATCACATTGATTTCAACCTGTAGGGCTTTTTCCAAGGTTTTCTAGGTAGAGTACACAGATGTAGCTTACCAATCCCTTCTCCAGAGGCACTGTGCAGCTTGCCCAAGGTTTCACAAACTGCCTTTTCTCTCAGAAGGCACAGGAGCAAACTGAATTTCCAATCTTTGGCTCTGTATCAAGGTTCCCAATTTACTGATCTATCATTATTATAATTGAGTAGGCCTGTATTTTTATACTGACTTACCCTGTAGTAAGTAATCCTATACCTCTTTAATTCAGAGTAAATCCCATTTAATTCAATGGCCAAAATCCTATTGGGGTAAACACTTGTCAGCTGCCTGGCTTTATGTCACACATAAACATTTTTTAAAGCTGCTGGTGTATGGCATTGTGACACTACTTCACTTACTTGATGTATTTCTCTGTAGACAAGATAGAGTGTCAATAATATTAATAATTTTGATCTTGCAGATACTGACACTGCTTTCTTCATATTAGAGTGTTGCATAATTTACAGTTATGGACATATATATGAAATATAAATAAAATTCAAAATAAATTAAAATGTTAAAATAACTACTGTTTTTGACCAGAACCAGGCTACTCTATAATAGTGTTATCTTGGTGTTTACCAGATCTTGTTTAGTTTGCATGGTAGGGCATAAATTTTACAAACATAAATGCTGCATTGACTGAATTTTTCCATATTCACATAAAATTTGCCTTGTTCCCAAAGAAGCCACTTTTTACTTGAATATTTTTTTTGATTATTCTATTTTGCTTCAAAGTCTATTAAGTAATTTCCAGACAGTCCAGTCAGAATCTTGTGCTGGTGGGAAACACTCATTTATTCAGCAGAAGGTGTTGGTTTTGTTCTCCATAGATTTAGCCTAGACTCTTCTAGTTTAATATTTAAAGCTCAAGATGTATGCAGAGAACTTTTACTTGATTGTAGCTGTCATCAATTATAGAGGGTTGGTATTCATGAATTAGATGGGTTTGTGTCAGGATTTGCAGCTGCTGCTCTAAATCCTGCAAGACTGAAGCCCTCAGCCTGAAAGCAGCTTCACCTAGAGAGCCTGGGTGGCTTAGCTATATAACAGGGGTGGCAGTCATGTGTTTCCTCCCACTGGAAGTAAAATGCACCTGCACAAAATGCTAGTGCATTTTACTTCTGCTTCTGGGAGTGGCCTGGGCCGGATTATTAGGTGCTGTGGGCCGGACCCAGCCCACAGGCCATAGTTTGGCCCTCACTGCGATATAAGAACCAACCCTTCTTCCCAGAGGCTGTCTCTGCAACAAAGATCAGCAGACCTATAGTTGCTTGGCCCCTGGATCTCCGGCTTTGTTTCTGGGTTTGAAGACCTCTTGCCGGTTTTCTTGTTCCTGATTCAGAAAACTTCTGTCCACTTCCCATGGACTGTCGTTGTGCCTTGCCTGGTTTCTTGCTCCTTGAATTCCATCCTCCCCTTGCTTCAGCCCCTGAAGGTACTCTGCCTTGTCTGTTCTCTCGGTCACCTGACTTCTGGCTTGCTTGGACTAGGCCTTCGTCATCTGGACTAATCCTGCATCTATGGCTTGATTTGGTGGGATGGGTGGGCGGGATATGGGGGTTTTTTAAAGGGGGTGGGTTGTGGGTTTTTATAATGTTTTTTATGTATTTCTAGAATTATTGTAATGCCGCCCTGAGTCGGGTTCCGCCTGAGTGGGCGGCATATACAAATATGACTATAAAATAAAATAAAATAAAATAAATAAATTTGTTGTTGTGCCTTGCCTGGACTTGGGAATGTGATATGGCTACTGTTGGGCCTGACACCCGATTGCCCTGGGTCTGGGCATTTGTGCTACTTGCCAGCTGCCCATGCCCCAGACTCTGAAAGCTTGGTGTTGTACTGTATTGCCTTATTCGTTAATTGCTAGCACCACTTGAAGTGCTTCCAAAGGGGCAGTTTCAGCCAAATACAGTGGAACCTCATACAACATCGCCTCGTCTAGCAACAAAATCGCATAACAATTAGTTTTTTGGGGGAAATGGCATCTCGCATAACAATTTTCCCTATGGAAAAAATTGTACAATTTTTCAATGGGAAAAATGACTTGGCAAAAAAAAATTGTTGTGTGATGCATCCCATAGGGAAAATCGCTATACAATGCATGCAGCATATAGCAATTGTTTCGTACAACAACGAGCGCCATGGAACAGATTAAAATTGTTGTATGAGGTACCACTGTAATAGACTTTTTCAGTGGGGGTAGGTTTCAGGCAACCAGCAATAATCTTGAAAAGGGTTTGAATTCAGCTGGTTATTTTTTTAATACTAGCTAATTGCCCGGCCTAGGCCAGGCGGTTTTTGTGCTGCACAGGAGGGAAAACCAGGAGCTGGCATGACTGTGTTGGTGGTGGGGTGTTTTCGGGGTGGGTAGTGGTGGCTTAAATGGGAAGAGAGGATTCACTTGAGAAAGCCTTTATGCTGGGGAAGGTTGAGGGCAAAGGAAGAAGGGGACGGCCAAAGATGAGATGCCTAGATGATATTGTGGACATAATGGGCAGAGGGCTGGACAGGCTGAGGAAGATGGTGGAGGACAGAGGTGCGTTCCTGGGCAGGAAGCAGTCTGCCCATAAACTTCCTTCTCCGCCGTGCTGACAGGTGGAGGGGGAAGATGACAGGCTGTTATTTGTCTGGGGTGGCGTGTTTCCGGTCAGGAAGCAGCCTGCCTGCCAACTTCCCTCTTTGCCATGCTGTTTCGAAGCCGGGCTCAAAACAGCGAGGCGGAGTGGGGAGCTAGCAGGCTGCTTTCCATCCGGGATGGCGCATTCCCAGGCAGGAAGCAGCCTGCCTGCCAATTTCCCTCTCCACCTCGCTGTTTTGAAGCCGGGCTTGAAACAGCGAGGCGGAGGGGGAAGCTAACAGGCTGCTTTTCATACAGGGTGGCGCATTCCTGGGTGGGAAGCAGGCTGCCTCCCAATTTCCCTCTCCATTGTGTTGTTGCTCCTCCTCCTCTGGTGATGGTAGAGGGAAGGGAGGAGGGATGGGGAGAAGGGAGGAAAAGAAAGTGGGACGGAAGGCAGGAATGAAGGAGGACAGAGGAAGGGTGGGAACGAATGAGTGAGGGAAGGCAGGAGGCAAGGGGGGAAAGGAAAGATGAGCAAGAGAGAGGGAGGAAGGGAAAGTAGTGAACTAAAAGAAAGAGGTTTGCTCGCACCATCGCCGCCTCCACCCAGGGTGTTTTTCTGTCCTTCATGCTCGGCAGTGGCGGCGGTTGGCATGGGGCGGGGCACAAACAATGAGGGGTGCATGCGCATTGGGGCTCGCACGCTGGGCACACGGCCCCTTGCCATTTCTCACGCGAATGTGCAGCATTTGGCATTGGTTTGTGCCTGCGTGCACTGGCTCTCCCGCCTCCTCCACGCTCGGGTCCTCCTGCCTGATTGGCTGAGGCGTGCCGTGGAGGACGCTGGGAATCATAGTTGTTTTTTTCACTGTCGTGGGGCGTAAGCCCCACTTTCAGCTCTAGGACCATTATGGTGCTGATCTCAGTGAAGTAAGATAGGTGTGCACGGCGCATGACGGGATAGGCTTGATGGGTGTGGAAATGCACGCGCACGGCCACACCCCTTCTTTATAAGAAAAGAGGTTAGCTGGTACTTCATGGGCACAAACGTTTTCCCTTGAACTATCAAGATCATCAGATTAGATGGAACTCCTGACAAATGGGAATGTTGGTTGATAATTTCGTGTCAGCAATTATTCTGTGTTGAAATTATTCTGTGTTGCGGAAGAAACTCTGCTAAAGGAACGCCCAAATGAGGCTCCTTTCATGTCCCCAAGAGCTGGGACAGAGATGAGCACTCAATCTGTCATGCAGTAACCAGATCTCGAACTGCCAACTTGCCAGCCTTCCAGCTAACAAGGTGAGCTTCTTAACCACCGAGCCACTGCAGGTTGATCGCTGTGTAAGTGTTAAACAGTAATGATGCCAGGCCACTACCCTGTGGGAGACCACTACTTTGATTTCTCCACCAACTGTGCTTCCCTTGGAAATAAACAAAGGATCTTTGGTTTTGAAGTAGAATGGCAACCATTCCTATTAGTATGTGATCTTTAATAAGGAGGTACATCTTTTTAAGCAGCATTCGATGATGGACAATGTCATATGCTACTGTAAAGTTGACAAATGTTGCTCCATTTATTTTATATGTTTCAAAACCATCTTCTATATGCTGGGTTAAATTTAAGATTTGAACCATAAAGCTCGTGCCAGGTCAAAACTACCTGTTCAGAAAATAGAATAGGTTCAGTTTTAGGGGGTTAGGTGATTTAATATCATTCATTCAAACATTTTGTGTAAGTGGCATGTTAGAGAGATTGTCCTGCAGCTTAGAAATCTGATTATTTTTTGTCTGGTTTCAGCATAGCAATTACTTTTGTCTTATGCCATATTTTTGAAATTTGCTTGCTCATCCAGCAGTTATAAAGGTTTGAAGGAGTCTTTTCTGTGCGTTTGCCTAAAGTGTTTAATTTGTTTCATCCAGATGTCACAGAGTCCTACTGCTCTGCCATTCCTACATCTTCTGAAATTGCTTATATACTGGCATTCAAAATACATAAAGAATGTCTAAAACTGCAAAACTTTTGCCCGCTGAGTTGTTGTTTAGGGTATTTCGATGTATTAGAAACTGGTGGCGGCTCGGTTTTATCCTTGAAAAGACTCATTCTTTCGAAGGGAATTTCTTCAATGTGAGTGTGTGCATAGAGATTCCTAAAGACTGGTACCATGCAAGTCTAAGTGCAACCAAAATGGAGAAGGTTTTGCAGCAGAGTCAACTGAGTGTCTAGCTGACTGTAACTGTTGGTCAAACTGATGCATAGCCTCTTGGTGTGCGGCTTTCAGCATAGCTTTTTTGTCCTTCTCCAAATAATATAAGGGAGAAAGGATCTTCAATAGGTGACATGGTACATCCCCATAGCACCTTGACTGTTAACTATGCAAACACTCAATGAAATTGAGGTGTACAATAACTTTCCAAACTGATCAGTGTATTTGTGTCATGATCATTTGGTGAAGCAGTGTATCTGCTTTTAGCTCTAGGCTGAGTCATTTTGATGATAAACTAATTAGGAAGTGGGCATTTCATTAGAAAAGTTGTCTCTTTGTTGAAAAATTTGGGAAAGTTTTCTACTTTGCAGGATGTAACCTGTGCCAGAGATGGTTTAGTCTTGCATCTTTAGTGAGGTCCAATAAGGAAGGTAACATGATGATATATGCGGCAAGGGAGCTCCCTTTTAACATCATACAGGTGGTCAAATTTAGGCGCATGAGGGCATTTGATGTGAAGATCAAGTTTGTTCGTTTTCATGTCAGAGATTACTCTGGGCTGAAAGGATTTTTGTAGGGGACGCCAGAATGAGGCTCCTTTCATGTATGAAAGTGACTTAGTCATACTCACAATGAGGCCTGAATAAAACCAAATGTCCTCATTGGCAAGAATGGGTTTTGTTCAGCAATGTCTTAAGTAGGAAAGATGGTGAGGACAGACTAATTATTGTCCTTCTGATTTTAAAGGCAAATCAGTATGTACTAACTTCTACAGTAACTGGATATGTGTCAGAGCTGAGCTCCATATTGTATTTTGAACAGGTGCAGTTTTTGAAGCCAGAGGAGTTCTACACTAAATATTCTGGGCTTGAAACTTTGGGGCCAATCTTGAAGGCAAATGATGGGCTTTGTTTATGTAAAGCCCTAAGAGGTATCAGTCTGGAATCACAACAATCATAGCCTTAGATGCTAAGCTAGACACAACTTTGTCAGCTTGAGACATCAACTTGGAAGTGGTTCACACGGGGTTTAGGATTCTGAGCATCAGAAGCATGAGCTCTCTTACACCATGCTGATTTGGCTGAAAGTACTGTAGTAGTGTTTCCCAAAGGTTGTGTTGAGGACATGAATCAAAGGAGGATTCTGATCTGGCACAGTGGTGAGACAAAATGCTTCTTAGGGGAAGGTGGTGAGTCTTGAGGAGCTTGAGAACCTCGAGATGGATCCCCAGATGCATCATTGGAGGTTTAAAATAATAAAGCCTAAGGATTCTTGTAGAGCAAACTGGACAGCTCAGAATCAGTCAGGTGAACCAGAAGAGTGAGGGGAAAAGTGTAAAGTGTGCTTTATCTAATATGAACCAAGGCAAAGCAAGTTAGATGGATTGGCCTGTGAAGACTGAGGCTTTGGATTCGGGAGAGTAGATTTCACAGATTGATGCTATTTCAGCAATTTTGAGGATTAGTGTGATTTTTGACATTTTGTTATTTGGAGGCACAAACTTGCTCCTCCTCTTCTTTGAAACAGGCTTACATGTTTGCTTGGAAGAAGGGCAAAGGAGTTCCAGAGATTTGAAAGGTGCCATATGAGAGGTTCTTTGAGGCTCCATGGGAGGAGCTGAACTTTTGGTCAAGCCTTTTGAAGTGGCTTATACAGAAGGCGCTGCTGCCTGCAAATATTTTTCCCAAAGGTGGAAACACATCCAACATTGTGGTTTTTTAAGGTTGAATTTGGTAATTTTTTTACAGTGAATGCAGGAGTGCATTTAATGAGATTCCCCCAAAGCAGAAAAGGTATTTGGCTTGACCAACTACCGTGTTTCCCCGAATATAGGGCCTCCTCCCATAATAGGACACCCCCCCTTTCCCCCTGCCTCTGAAATATAAGTCCCCATCCAAAAATAAGAACTCCTTACCTCCTGGCTGTAAGGCGATCGGCGTGGCCCATAAGAAGACTTGCCACATCGGAGTATCGATTGCCTCCCCGCTCACAAACAAGAGAAGTTTCCCCTGGTGAGAGCGGGATCAAGACTCCGACGCAGCAGGTCTCCTTATGGGCCACGCCGGCCACCTCACAGCTGAGGCCAGTCTCGATCGCGCTTCCCCACTCACAACCAAGGGACTCTTCTCTTGGTTGTGAGTGGGGAAGCACGATCGAGACTGGCCTCAGCTGTGAGGCGGCCGGCGTGGCCCATAAGGAGACCTACCACATCGGAGTCTCGATCCCGCTCTCACCAGGGGGAAACTTCCCTTGGTTGTGAGCGGGGAGGCAATCGAGACTCCGATGCAGCAGGTCTCCTTATGGGCCACACCGGCCTGCCTTACAGCTGAGACCAGTCTCGATTGCGCTTCCCCACTCACAACCAAGGCGTGATCGAGACTGGCCTCAGCTGTAAGGCGGGCCGGTGTGGCCCATAAGGAGACCTGCTGCATCGGAGTCTTGATTGCCTCCCCGCTCACAACCAAGGGAAGTTTCCCCCTGGTGAGAGCGGGATCAAGACTCCGATGCGGCAGGTCTCCTTATGGGCCACGCCGGCCGCCTCACAGCTGAGGCCAGTCTCGATCGCGCTTCCATACTCACAACCAAGGGACGCTTCTCTTGGTTGTGAGTGGGGAAGCGCGATCGAGACTGGTCTCAGCTGTAAGGCGGGTCGGCGTGGCCCATAAGGAGACCTGCTGCATCGGAGTCTCGATTGCCTCCCCGCTCACAACCAAGGGAAGTTTCCCCCTGGTGAGAGCGTAGATTGTTATACAGTACATGTTTTTCTTGTTTGTAATACAGTTTTTCTGGTTTGTGATGACCTGTACCATATACAGGTAATAAATTTCCTTTTTTTCTAGCAATAAATGTGTACTGTATTCTTCTTCATGGAAAAATAAGACATCCCCTGAAAATAAGACCTTGTGCTAATTTTGGAGTTTTTAAAAATATAAGACAGTGTCTTATATTCGGGAAAACAGGGTATAGGGGGAATATTGTTAGGACAGGCTGCACATTTCTTAAAAGGGCTCATAGAGGCCATAAAAAGGTAGGAGACTAAAACCAGAGAAGGTAATAACATTATTATTATTTTCGGGGTGGTAGGTACTTTAATGGAAAAGCAAAGTGAAAAAAAAAGCAAAGAGAAGATGGTTAAAAGTTGAGATAAGAAGAAAACTGAGGGAGAATCTTTAGAGCACTATGAGAAGGGTGGCTCCTTTGCAGTGGCAAAAAGGAAGTGAGGAATGGTGTTAGGCAGGTGCTCATGTGTAGTGGGGGCAGGTGGATCCGTTTGTGGTCTAATGTGCCTATCTTTCAACTATGGAACATTCCAAGATGGCATCTGTGCCCAAGCACAATAGACCTTAAGCATGACTTCACCAAGACTACAACAAAGAACTAGAGAGGTATCCACCTAAAGTATAATAATACTAACAGTTCTGTTTTACTATTGTGTATGCAAATATACATTAGCACAAGGGCAGATTCCAGTAGATTTTTCTGTCATGCAACCAGTGGCACAAGCGATTGCATGAACATGCTACTTTTTGTGCTATTATTTGTGCAACTGTTACATCCAAGCTATGACAACACAGCTTTTTGCTTCACCACTGTCACATGGGATCTAGGCCAAGCTTTCTCACTAGTTGCATTTGAATAAAGCTGCATTCAAAACCACTCTAGTTATTAATAAGATGATACCAACACACTTTAGCAGTCATATATAGTAACTCTGTGCATTGTTCCAACATATGCAAACTTCTTAACATTGTCTCTTGCAAGCAAAATATACTAGGACTACTGGAGAGCACCATCCTCATTCAGTCTTTAACACTTCATTACATTCTAGATATCCTCTGAGACACAGACACAGCATCTTGCCTATTACTTTCTGAATAATCATCAGTTGCTAACAGAGACACACTGATGATCCACCCATTAGTAACTCTGAGGAATATTGCTATTATGAATAGTCTCCTTGTAAAGCTTTATAGCAACTCATCCATAAAAAATCACTTTGTACTGATATTTGGCACACCAAGTTATGAACACTGAAGGATAAAAACAATGTTTAAATTACAGGATACAAACAAATATTCTAAGTTGTGTTTTGTGTTTTGTATGTAGGGCATGAAGCTTAACCATTTCATTTTTCTAAATGCAATTTTATTGTTTATTCATCCATAAAGTAAACTGAACATGTTTAGTATTTTTATGAAGATGGGAGTATAAAGTGCAGCTATAACTGTGTAAAAGTATCTACTGGATGTGCATTTGATTTGTTTTATAATTTCACATCAAAAAATGAATAGCATACAGATCTCGGTGAGAACTGAAATAAACAGTACAGTCAATACTTTTAGTATCTCAGCTTTTAGATCAATACTTTAAAAAAAACTTTCTGGTGCTATTCTGATATCTTGAGAAACTTCAAACATTGCCATCATACAAACCCAACTAATGCAACATTCTGTCTGTATAATCCACTGCTGAGTTAGCAGATATTATAAGTAAAAAATATGAGGACATGCAAGTCTCAATAGAAAGTGTAACACAACTATAAAATATTACTTTTGATCTGATTGTTTAAGCCCATCTGCCACATACATTTCCCTAGAATTTCCCATCACTGACCATAGTTGTGGTTGATGATAATTCTAGTCTACAATATCTGGAGCATACTAATTTGAGGAAGGCTGGTTTAGGTTATTATGCTTCAGTTTGCTGTTAAAGATAAAGCTTTCTATTTTCAAACAGAATATCTATGGCAGTCTCTTCATTCACCAGGAACAAATCAAATATTTGCTGCAATACCTTTTCAGATATCAGAAGGGAACATGTTCTATCTTGAAGAGCTTCAAAAGTTAATTTCTAAATAAATATCAACATGGAAAAAAGACCTACTAAACAAAATACTAGAGAGCAGAATAGTTTTAGATAATTGCTGCAGCAATGATATAAGCGCACACACGCACGCACGCACACTATATAAATCATAAGAGTAGGAAATTTATCTGCACATGTTCCTTCTGCAACACTAAAAGATATATATATATGTAAATCACCCTAAATGACTATACTGAATGGAATAAAACAGAATAAATGAGTGCTTTCCTTAGAAAGGCTACATAAGCAGTTACAAATATTCTGGTTTAACTAGTTGTGTACAATCTAACATTACAACCTTTCCCAAAACTACCATGGAATTTCTGAAGACCTTACTTGGAGATGTGGCAGTGTTTGTAGACTGGAATGCTTGTCATATAAAGATAGCGAAGGTAGATTTCCCCCTCCAACAGAATGAAGGATCCACAGTTGGTTGTTATTATGTTAAGCTTCCCGGCTATATACATACAGAATTTCTGAAAGCATGTGGTCAACTAACTGTGTAAAATGCACCTAGCAAAATGATGCCAATAGGACTGCCACAACAGAATAAGACTGATTTTTACATCTATTTAAAATATGTAGGCTAATCACATTGTTTTAACATACCTCTTTCTTGAGCAGTAAGTTTTTCCTTTGCGTAATCCATATCAAAAATGTACCGGTAAAAGCACAGCTGGGTGAATAGGGCCTTGTCAGAGTACTGTAATGCAAAAATAACGTAAATGTAATGCTACTGTTCCATTAGTAAGAGTAACCAAAACCAACCAAATAAAAACAGAAAAAGCATGTTTAGTTCCAACATTTATACACAATTATGTTGTTTTATTATTTATTGGAATTGAAACATTTTGCTATTATGGCAGTCTTTAACTTTTAAGATAGTTTGTGATGCAATGCAGTTGAATAGTGAGGCATGGCACCATTTTAAAGAATTCATCAGTCTTTTTAAAACCTCCCATTGCAAATACTGTACTGTAGCCTGTTTTGCCTGTTGAAAATATGGGCAAGCCCTTTGATCTAAGTAATGCAAAATCAATAAATATTTTACCATAAATTGAACAAAATCATTTTATCTCATCAGAAATTCCTTTTAACATTTATTCTTAAAGCCAAACACAGTTTATTATAGCTCTTTGTGAATGATCTGATACTTCAGTGCTAGTTAGTACCAATTGCTTCATGAGGCTGGGTAACTTATTCATTCACACTTTTATAGATTTTTAAAAATACCTTAGTGATACAACTGAAACAAATTGCCATTTAGTCAATCCATACATTCAGTAATTCTTCTCATTTCTTTCCTTCCAGAAACTGTACAACTTCACAGATATTCTGAACTTCATGTTATGCCTTCTATAAACAATGTTCTTATCTTGGACTAAAATTATTTTCTGTAGTTTTTCAGCCAGAAAATGTTTCTTCCTAAGTTTTTAAAATTTATTTTATCCTGAATGTAGCAATCTGTTTCATTTCCAATTAAGCTAACAAAGTGTTTTTTTTATTTCAGTATTTTATATTTTATGATTGCTCAATCTACAACAATTTTTAAAGATATTATGCCATGAATCACAGCATATTATTATGTTTACGGTTTTCTTACATTTTTTGTTCAAATGAAATTTAAGCTGGTATGTTCTACTGCCAAGATATGTGTTTAGGTTAGCATTTAGATTTCACATTGTTATTTTAGTTTCCTAGTTTCAACCTTATTTTTCTCTCTACAGAAAAGAAGATACTGTACTTTGCTGAATTTTTCAAGAAAGGCATAGTTGCTGGAGAAATCAAGGGAACAGTCTGCCTCAGGCATTACTTTTTTAACATTTACAAAAATGATAAATGAACATTCACATATACAGTACTGTACCAGGAGTTTCATCTATGCTGATGACCTTGGAGCACCAGCTAACCTCTGCCATGGAAGAACTTTTCTTATACAGTGGAACCTCATACAACAATCGTCCCGTATAGCAACAAAATCGTATAACAATTAGTTTTTTGGGGGGGAAATGGCATCCCGCATAACAATTTTCCCTATGAAAAAAATCGTACAACTATTTTTTAATGGGAAAAACCACTTAGTGAAAAAAATTTGTTGTATGATGCATCCCATAGGGAAAATCGTTATATGATGCATGCATCGTATAGCAATTGTTTCGTACAACAACGAGCCCCATGGAACTGATTAAAATTGTTGTATGAGGTACCACTGTAGTATAAAAATAACCAACTGAAATCAAACTCTCTGAAAACACAGGATTGTACCTTCAACTTAAAGAACAGAGAAGCAGAGAGAAAAATCTGAACTAGTTGTGAAGGCAAGATTTTGAAACAATGTCTTACCACTAGGTATTTGGGAATCACTCTGGGATGGAACCCAGACCTACAGAAAGACGGTCAAAACACCAAACAGAAAGTTGTCTCCAGAAATAACATTTGGATGAAACTGGCCAGTTCAGACTAGAGTACATACCCACGAACAATAACAATAGCTTTGCCCCTCTGCTATTCCTAAACAGAATATGTTAGCGCTGTGCGGCATGCATGCATTCATATATACATACACATGAATACATACATACTCATACCAAGATTGGCTAGACGAAATGCAAGAGTTTAATTGACTTCTATAGCTACATTTTTATTATGGCCTTTTCCTTAGTAAAGCAGATACAACTTGTCATACTCATTGTTCAAAATTATGTGTAAAGATGAAATGCTTTAATAATAAATAATTATTTTTAAAAATCCAGTGTACTAATTTAGCCATGAGCTGCAAATCAGGTTTTTAAAAATTCAACAGTTATTTTTTGTGTGTGATCCTAATACTATATTTTCACCCTTCTTTCACATGAATTAATTTTATATAATACAGAGGCTTATTTTATTCCTTATTAGCTATTCTATTATATGCATCATCATTATACTATTATACACCACTTATTTTTAGTAAATCCTGATTACTGCTTCCTGAAGAAGGGAAAAAAGGAGGACGACAGCGATTAAGTTATTTGTTTAGTTTTTTGGATTCAGCAGTAATTGCTGGTACACATCTCCCTGACTGCACACATGCAGCAGGTTGAATAGAACACTGAAATTACCTCCTTCATAATAGTTTGTTTTGATAATGTATTGTGTGTCGAGATGATGAGAAACAGTTGCTGTCAATTTGATTAGCCATTATATTTTTATGTTAATTGCCATTATTGGGTCCATTCTGTTTAGTGTCACCATAGAAGCCATACAATGTTAGCATAAATAACAAATTGGAGTAAATTAGGAAGATATATTTTTGCCAATTCATTTTAATTGCCCCTCAGTCCTTCCATTGGTTAACGCAGCTGTTGACCCATAATAAGCGCTAGGTCAATATAGTTGCTTGTCAATTCAGAAATGCAAAGTGCTATGTTGCTCGTAATGGATATACAGCCACCTTGCCAGCCAACTGAAGCAAACGACTGACAACCCAAATGAAGGAATAAAACATCAGCTATGGAGTTTAGTGGCCTGATATTAGCAGAAAGGCTAATTGAAAGGCACTACCTAAATGGATAAAAAAATTGTTTAAAGCTATGCACACATATATTTGTAATTGTACCAACACCTCCTGTCATTTTGTTACCTGGCATATTTTGCAATTAGTAAAGTTCGGTTTCACTTACCAGTGATAACTTTCGTTCTTCGAGTATATAGTTTGTGAATACACACTCATGGGTTATGCGCCTGCGCAGAACAGCCGATCGGAGGCTTGAAAAGCTATTGGTCAAAAGTTTTGGCGGTAAGACCGCCCACCGTACCGCCCACCCTGAGGCGCCCGCGCGCCATTTTACCTCAGTTCCATACTTAAGCCAAGCACAGGATAAACCAACTGATCTCATCCGTGCAGCTCAAGAGGGGAGGTAGGGTGGGTAGTGTGTATTCACAAACTATATACTCGAAGAACGAAAGTTATCACTGGTAAGTGAAACCGAACTTTCTCCTTCGTATAGTTTGTGAATCCACACTCATGGGAGATTAGCAAGCTCACACTTACTTGGTCGGTGGGCAGTCGGATGAGATGATCCCACGATGAGCTGAAGAACCCGTAGGTGGACCCGTCAGGGGCGTTGAGTCCGGAGCCCTCTGGTGAGGACGACACGGCCAAGCCTGGCGTCCGCAGTGGCTCTGGTGTCCACCCTGTAGTGCTGGACAAATGTGGAAGGTCTGGACCAGGTGGCAGCCTTACATATGTCCTCAAGCGGTGTGCCCTCCAGAAAGGCAGTGGATGTGGCAACCGCCCTGGTGGAATGCGCCCTGACATGCGGTGGAGGTGGCAGTGAAGCTGACTCGTAGGCCAGGTAGATGGTAGAGGTGATCCATTTGGAGAACCTTTGAGCAGAGATGGGTTCACCCTTGGACTTTCCCCCATAAGCCACAAAGAGGCGTTGTGACTTCCTGAACTCTCTAGTCCTGCTGGTGTAAAACAATAAAGCTCGTTTCACATCCAGCGTGTGCCAAGTCCTTTCTTGGGCGTTAGTGGGGTTCTGGAAGAAGGTTGGCAAGGAGATAGTTTGTGCCATGTGAAATTTGGAGACCACCTTGGGTAGAAAGGTGATGTCCGCTTGGAGGACGACGCGGTCGTTGAAGAACTGGAGAAAAGGTGCGTCTGCTCGCAGGGCAACCAGCTCACCAGCTCGTCGTGCAGACGTGATGGCCACCAGGAATGCTGTCTTCCATGTGAGGAGACGAACATCGGCGGTAGCCAAGGGCTCGAAGGGGGTCCTGGTGAGCGCGTTGAGAACGGTGGACAGTGACCATTGAGCCGTCGGTGTCCGGGCCGGCGGAAAAGCGTTCTTTAGTCCCTTGAGGAAGCGCTTTACCGTTTGGTCGCGGAAGGCCCCGGAAGCGGGCGAGCCAGCAGGAGAGTGCGCTACCACTGCTGCGAGATGCACTCGGATGGAGGTGATGCTGAGGCCAGACTCCGCCAGCTGGAGGAGGTAGGTTAAAATGTCCTGCAGTCCCACCTGGGTGGGGGGCGTTTGCCGGGCGGCCAGGAAAGCACAAAAACGCCTGTATTTGGAAGCGTAGGACTTCCTTGTGGAAGGGCGCCGCGCTAGTTCAAGGATCCTGGCCAGTCTGGGGTTATCCTCCACGCGGTGAGGTGGAGGCTGGGCAGGTCCGAATGGTGCAGCTGGCCCTGCTCCATTTGGAGGAGTGTCGGTGATTCCGGCAGTGTGCGATACTGTGACGACATGCGCAACAGTAGCGGAAACCAGGGTTGGCGCGGCCACGCCGGTGCCACCAGAATTGCATTGGCTCTGTGTTGGTGCATCCTGGTGAGTACCTTCTGGACCAGAGGAAACGGAGGAAAGGCATAGAGATAGTCCTGATCCCACCGTTTCATGAAGGCATCGCCCTCGGAGTTCGGTCCGATGCCTGCTCTGGAGCAGTACCTGCTGAGTTTCTTGTTGGACTCCGATGCAAAGAGGTCGATGCTCGGCGTCCCCCAGACCTGGCACAGGGACTGGAACACTCCGTCGTCCAGCTCCCATTCGTGGGTCGTCGAGGTGAGACGGCTCAGGTGGTCTGCCAAGACATTCAGTGTGCCCTGAATGTGCACTCCAATTGGGAAAATGTGCCTCTCCAGGCACCATTCCCACAACTGCACTGCAAGGTACAAGAGGGTGGTGGACCGTGTTCCTCCCTGCTTGTTGAGGTACGCCACCGCCGTGGTATTGTCCGAGGCCACTTGAACCGCCTTGCCGGTGAGCAGAGTCTCGAAGGAGCGCAGGGCCTTCCAAATGGCCAGCAGCTCCAAGTAATTTATGTGGTGCACCGTTTCGTGCGGTGCCCAGGTGTCGTTGACCGTGAGAGTCCCGCAAGCAGCGCCCCAGCCGAGGTTGCTCGCGTCGGTCAGTATCTGCAGTGAAGGTTGCGGGGGGTAGAAACTCTTCCCCGTGGCCACGTTGAGTGGTGTAGACCACCACAGCAGTTGGTCCCTCAGTTCTGGAGATGGGGTCAACCGTTTGCATTGGCTCTCCCGAAGTGCGTCGAACTCGTGAAGGAGCCACGATTGCAGGGACCTGAATTTCAATTTGGCATGGGGGATCACTGCCGTCGTTGAGGCCATCAGGCCTAGAAGTCTCTGAGCCTTCTTCACCCGGATGCACGGTTTCGTGCGCAGTTCGCTCACCCCCTGCGCAATGTCCCGTAAGCGTTTCTGGGGGGCGTAGGCTCTCGTAATGAGCGAGTCGAGTACCGCTCCAATGTACTCGACGCGCTGGGAGGGAGTCAACTTCGACTTGGTGAAGTTGATCCTGAGGCCGAGACTCTCCATGAGGTGAACCGTGTATTGTGTGTCCCGAACGGCCGACGATTTGGTGGGGGAGACGATCAACCAATCGTCGATGTATGGGAAGACCCTGATGCCCCGTTGGCGGAGGAATGCAGCCACCGGAGCCATGCATTTGGTGAAGACCCGCGGTGCCGTGGCCAGACCGAACGGTAGGCATCGGTACTGGTACACGGAATGGTCGATCCGGAAGCGGAGAAACCGTCTGTGTTCCTCGAGGATGGAAACGTGGAAGTAGGCATCCTTGAGGTCTATGACTGTGAACCAGTCCCCTTTGTTGATGAGGGGGAGGACGGTCTGTAGGGTCACCATCCGGAACTTCCTGGTGTGGATGCATTTGTTTAGGCGGCGTAGGTCCAGGATAGGGCGAAGGCCTCCGTCCTTCTTCTGGACCACGAAGTACCTCGAGTAGAAGCCGTTGTCCCAGTCGGACGGTGCTACCCGCTCGATGGCTCCCTTGGAGAGAAGGGTTGCTATTTCTTCCTCCAAATGGGGGGACGAGGTGGTGAGACGATGTCTTCCTACTCGAGGCACCCGCACGAACTCGATGGCGTAGCCAGAGGACAAGATCTTTAAGACCCACTGGTCGTCCGTGATGCCCGACCATGCCTGGAGGAAGTTCCGGAGGGGGAGGTACGGGATGTGGAGCGAGAGAGACTCGGCCGTCGCAGCTTCAAACGCGGGGCTTGGGCCTCGCGGTCGAACGCTTGTCCTGTCCGTAGGGCCGGTAGCGGGGTTTGTGTTGTCGCCGCTGTTTATAGGAGCTGGATCTAGGCTGCTCCGCCGGTCCCTGCTGCTGTGGGTTGCCCTGGAACCGCCGTGTGAAGGGCTGGAACCTCGGCCTGGTGGAAGTTGCCGGCGTGGTGAGCCCCAGGAACTTCGCCGTGGAACTGGTCTGGCGCATCTCATTCAGGACCTTATCGGTGTCCTGACCGAATAGGCCCTGCCCGTCGAAGGGAAACTCCTCGATGAGCTTTTTCATAGCGTCATCGAGGGAGGTGTCCCTGAGCCAAGCATGGCGACGGAGGTAGATTGCGGAGGCCATGTCTTTTGCCGCATAATCGTTGATATGCCGGGCAGTGCGCATCAACTGCTCGGCGACGAAGTCCCCCTCGGCGGCCAGCGCGTCAATCCTCTTCTGGGCATCTGCGGGCAGTTTAGCCGTCTCAACCTTCACCTGCTCCCAGAGGTGAGATTGGTACAGGCCCATGGCGGCCGAATAGTTTGCGGCCCGAAAGAATAGGGAACCGGTGGCGTAAAACTTACGCCCCACCGCGTCCAATTTCTTTCCCTCCGGCGTCGACGGGACCGGGAATCCGCTGGTGGCCGTCCTATGCTGGAAGGCCTTGACCACCAGGGAATTCGGCAGGGGGTGCGCCTGCAAGAACTCGACGTTCTCGTCCAGGACCCGGTACATGCTGTCGAGCCTGGACGAAACGGAGTGTGCCGCCAAAGGTTTCTTCCACGTCGCCCTCGCCGTGGTCATCATGGAGGGGAGCATGGTTATGTGGACCGGTCGCACGGCACGCCTGTCGAGCTTCGCGGTCATCTGATCCTCACCCTCCAACGGCGGCTGGTCGACCTTCAGGTTGAGGGCGGTGCCGAGCCTCGTGAGCATGGCGGTCAGTGAGCGCTGGTCCTCACCACGCGGTGGGTCCACCGAGCCGATGGCTTGTTCCGGCGTGCGCTCGGCGTCGACGTCTCCCTCGTCCTCCTCCGACGACGAGCTGGACTCATCGGAGGACGAGGGAGGCAGTCTTTCGTCCACGTCCGGACCGCGCCAGTACGGCCTGGGCGGGCCGGCGGGATGGGCGTCCACCGCATCAACGTCCGGACCACACCATGACGGGTTGGGTGGGCCGGCGGAGCGGGTACTCGACCCACGGGAGGTCGGTGGGGCCGCGGCAGAGCCGGGATGCCCGGGGCTTGCGGTGGTCGGAACCGGAGCCGCAGAGGCCGCAGGCGTGGAGGTCTGGAACCTGGTCGCAAACGACGCCATGACCTGAAACATCTCTCGGACGAGGGCCATCTGAGACGCGTCCGAGTCCGCTGGCGGTGGAGCTCCGGTGGCCGGCGGGATGGTGGCCCACGAAACGGTGGGAGCCGAAACGGTGGCCGGCGTCGGTGTCGGCGAAACGGTCGTCGAAACGGTGACGACCGCCTCGTCCGTCGGTGTTCTGGGCCGTGGAGAGACGGAGGCCTGCCTCGGCGAGGAGTTTCTGCCCCGAGGAGGAGAGGAGAGCACCTGAGGTGGGCGAGCTGGAGCCCCAGCCCTGCGTCCTTTCTCAGGTGACCCGGAAGACGACCGTCCTCCCCAGATGGAGGATCCCGGAGAAGGACATCGGGCAGTCGAGAACGGCGGAGAAGGCCCGGGAGAGGCGGGTGTGCGCGGAGTGGGGGGAAGCGACCGTCTCTTCTCCGACCCACGCTTGCGCTTCTTCTCACCGTTCTTGTCCTTCTTCTTCTTCTTCCTCATCGGAAGCACGGAGGAAGAGGCCGGCGGTGGTTGAGCGGCAGCGGCGGCCGTGGAGGCGGACGCGGCGGGAGCCAGAGCGAGCTCCATCAGGTGAGCCTTGAGGCGATTGCTTCGGTTCTGCACCGCGAGGCGCGTAAACTTTTTGCAATGCGGGCAAGACTGGCTCTGATGCGACTCTCCCAAACAAAAGAGGCACAGGCTGTGTCCGTCGGAAGCCGGAAACTTCTTAAGGCAAGCCGTGCACTGTTTAAACGCTGCAGCCATCAACCGCGGAAAAAATTCTTCCAGTGGAAGTTTCTGGAGACGAGTACCCCGAAGGGCCGACCAGCCGCCACCCCCTTGAGGGGGGAGACGGTGATCGATGCGAAAAATTGGCTACTGAATCCACTCAAGAGAAGAGACAGAGCCGGGGTGGCGATCCTGCCCGGAGGACAAGATCACCGAGAAAAATTGAGATTTGCCAAAAAGACTTTCCCTCAGAAGGGCGAAAAAATTGAGGAAGCTCTCAACGATCGTCCTGCTGCTACGGCGGAAAGAAGAGAACTGGGGTAAAATGGCGCGCGGGCGCCTCAGGGTGGGCGGTACGGTGGGCGGTCTTACCGCCAAAACTTTTGACCAATAGCTTTTCAAGCCTCCGATCGGCTGTTCTGCGCAGGCGCATAACCCATGAGTGTGGATTCACAAACTATACGAAGGAGAACTAGTGGAAAACAAAAAAGCTTTAGGGATGTTCAATGTCAAATACAATTAATGACTTTTATGTGAAACCAAGAAAGAGGTGGAGAAAGTATTAGAATTTCTGCAGTTTTCCATTGTTAACTTCTATTTTAACTTTGATGACAATTTTTTTAAAATTGAGCATCTCTTCATTCAGTACTGCTTTCAGTAAGTTATAAATGTACTGTTGGTTTGAGAAAAAGAGAGACTACCCATATTCAAGTTGACATATCAAGAGAATGAATCATTAAATAAATAAATTAAACAAGTTCAAGAAATGTAAGAGTATGTTTAAAAACTCTAAATTGAACCACTTTAGAACAAACTTATTGCTACCTTTATAAAAGGTCAGTTTCACAACTTCCAATGAACAGCACATAGGGATTTCTATTATTAGTTCATATAAATAGCAACTGTTAGAATCATCAACATGTCTGCAACTATTTAATAAATGGTATGTTTAAATTTAAAATAAGAATCCTAAAAAGAGGTTTTGCAAGAAATTATTAATGCAATGAAAGAAACAGTTTAACATGCTGCTTGGATTACATGAAAACAAAGCTTGCTTCATTACTTTCAATTGTTTGCATCTACCACAGAGATATCAGGAAAATGACATAAGCAAGAGCAGAAGTGGGGAACATGTTACTCTCAGCATCTCTATACTTCAAAAACATGTAAAACATTTGAGGGGGATAGCTCAGGAAATCCTCCCCCTTGGTGCCATCTAGAAGGCTTGGGAGACAATATTGCCCAGATCTGCACCACACAGTACCCCACTCCATCTACAATTTAAAAACAAAACAAAGATCTTTTAGAAAATATTTCTTTGTCACGTAACCCCTCTCCATTTCTGACATTGGGGGTGGGGACAGCAAGCAATATGTATGTTCTCTAAAGCTTCAGGAACCTTCTTGTTTGCCTGGATCTGATACACAGGAACTTGTTGATTTCTTTCCAGGGGTAGTCTTCTAAGAGAAGTGGGGACGACGACAAGATACTTTTAGAAGTACCGTATCTTGTTCCTCCTTCCGAACAGTTTTGAGAGATAAACAGTGGGCTCCTGGAATGGACATTGCCAAATCTCCCTACACACTCTAATCTGGCTGGCAGATGTCTTCCACCAGAAGAGCGACCACTACGCTATACCAGCTTCAAACACTGCAAAACATCCAACCATACAGAAAACATTAAGGACTCTACATTCATTTTAAAATGTCTTCTGCTGATAAAAACTGAAACAAATATTAATAAAATTTCTGAAATTTTAAGTTGTTCACTAGAAATTGCTTTGTATCCTTTTCATATATTACTGAAAAAATATCATTTCTACTAGCAAAAGACACACCCAATCTTACCAACAGATTCAAATCTATCAAAATTCCTGAATAAATAATTGAAAAATTAAACACGCAAAATAGAAGGTATTAAGTTATTTATTGTTGAGTTAACATTATTGTGTGGTATTTTCATACTAGGATAACAAGGAAAAAAATCTATTTTCTTTGCTGAAATCTTGTTGCTTGACATAGTAAGTTGCATTAGCCTAGGCCCACTGAATAAGTGATGATTTGGTGAGTCGATGGAACAAATTCCATTTGAATTCCATTTGTTTGTTTACTGTATTACATTATTGAGATGTTATTGTATTTATTATTTTTATTGATATTCAAGGACTCTATTATGTAAACTGTGTTGTGTTGCTCTCATGGATTGTACTGTGTGAGATGCTACTGTGTTACTGTATTATTGAAATGTTACTTTGTTGCTGAGGTGTTATTATGTTGTTGTATTTCATTATATTTTTGTACCTCACTTTTTTGTAAACCGCTTTGGGTCACCCTAGGGTGAGGAAGGCGGTATATAAATAAAATTTCAATTCAATACAATTAATGGAACTTATGGAGAGACTTATTCATTGGGCCTACTCCAATGCACTTTACTACACTGGGGAATCGCTTTTCTGCCATTAGTTTATTTATGATACTAATAATGAACATATGACATTCAAACTAACTCTTCATTTTATGCATGTGGCAGGAAGAATTTGCAAGTTATTTCTTCCATAATGTGTATTGAGTCACTTATAAGACTCTACCAGCTCTCCTTTCTATAACTGCCCATGGCATAAGATACTTTTTCCAATCCATCTGATATATATTCCTGTGTTTTATGCCATGAATCATATGACGGGTGAAAAAGGATAGTTTGCCAACTCTATTACACTGCTTTGCAAAGAAGATAATTTCTGAAGGCAAGAGAGATAACTTATTTGTATTACTTCAATTAGTTCTAATACAAAACAGTGGCACCACTTCATTAATCAACTGCTAGAGAGACTTACTTTTCTAAGAAGTCTTTTCGTAATTTGATTAGAAAGAATGGTGGCTCACATTATCTGATTCTGCACATCCATCAAGTAGACAATTTAGGACAAGTTCTTTAAAAATAATGTAAGTTCTTGACAGAGAATTGTGTCTCTTAAAGAGATTTTTCTACAGTATGCAGAACTGAATTAGTGTTCTAGGAAATACTTTGATGTTTTGAGAAATGTTCCTCTACCCTTCCCCTTCCTTCCCTCTGAAAGACGCAGTCATTAAAACCTAATTATTATCTTCATTTTAAACAAAACCTAAAGTGAATACCAATTAATAACAACATACTAATGAGCATCTGCTGTGATGAAATTGAATATGAATGTGCAACAAATTTTGTGTGTCCCCCCGCCCCCCAAGTATCATCGGTTTCATTTTACAGTTAGAAGATTATAAGAGATATACTCCATTTATCACCATGCTATTTTGGGACACTGCAACTTCTATCTTAGAAGAAAAAAGGCAAAAACCAGCACTTTACTATCTACACACATGGCTTCATATGATTCTCCAGATGGAAAGGGGGAAAACATAGACAAGCTTTCAGATACATTGCTTATCAAATTATATTTATTATAATTAATTTAATCCATCAAGCAAGATCAAAAGTTATGTTCAGGGCGTGAATGTTCTGAGTACAGAAAATATGTATAAGCAAGAAACATACATATGTGTCAATATATGTATATCAACTATGCAATTTATAACACAACATGGAATGAACTCAAAACAAGTCATTAATAAAGTACGCAAACCAACTACAGGAGATAGTTAGATAATTCTTGGCTAACTTACCATAAATTCAGAAACAACTGAAGGCCCTGTCCTTTGAAATCATTAATTGATTCTATTATTATCTAAGAATTATTATAAAAGACCATTAGACACTTGTTAGTGTGAATCCCAAATTTTATTATCAAGACTAGTACTAGAAGATTCTAGTATAGTATATGACATGCCAGTTGAACAGCTATTTTGGACTGGCTTCAATATCCATGTACAAGTATAGATTCAACTTGCTATTCTTTAAATTACAAAACCTGAAAAGGTTTTAATGCTGTTTTACTAAATTCTGCAGGCTTTTGGCGGGTGTGTGAATGTTATAGCAATATTCCTCTTAAGCAGTTCATACAGTGAGGTAAATATACCTCAAGAGAGAATCCTGCTGAAATATCTGGGAATCACACAAGCAGCTTGCACCAATTGGTTGGGTATCCATTATGTGAAGAAAAACTTGCTGAATAAAGCAACCTGCTTATGCAAACATTACTGTCTGCATGGACATTTCAACAGGATTCTGGCTTTCAATTAACTATTTAAATAACTGGTTTCTGGGAGGAGAGGCATTTGTACAGAGCTCCACTCCTTATTTTAATCTTTTACCTTTTAAAACCAATTAAAAACACTTTTATTATTTTGCTAAAAGAACAAATTGGATTGCAAAGCTTTGATCCAGTGAGACAGCAAAGTGACTTAATGAGCTGAAGAAAGACAAAGAGAAACAGGAAGGGTCAAGGTCTTGAAGAGCTTGACAGCATTTCAGCTATTCAACTTCTTGATTATTAGGAGCAATATCGTCTTCCGTGTCTAGGCCAGATCTGATACTGCCAAAATAAAGCCACCTTTGTGGAGTTCGTTTGGTAGTTCCTTTCACCTGACCTAGTGTGAGAAAGATTAGCTGGCGCAAGGTGGTTGTTGCCCGGGGTACACCTGATTGTGGTTCAAAAATACCAGAATCTTCAAGGAGGCTCTTTCTAATAAGCCTGGTTATTTTGCTCATTGAAGGTGGAAGTTTTTTGTTTTGAAAGAAAAAGTGTGGAGGAAGAATTTATCTGAACACAAAGGATGAAAATGAACAATGCTGACAATTGGATTAATGGGCAAATAAATGATCACAGACTGGAATTGAAAGAGTATATAATAGTGCTTTGATTTTGTGAAGAAGTGAGGCTATGTGTGGTGGGGGAACTGATTTTGTTTGTTTGTTTGACTCAACTTTACCGATTCCTTCACTGACTCCTTCACCAACTTAAAAATAAAATCTAGACTCCATCTTTTCTAGTTTGGAAGGAAACTTTATTTGTTAATCTGTAGCAGTTGCTTCCATCAGAATCAAGACTGAGTCACAGAGTTTAACCCTGTTGGTATTAGCGAAAAGGTTTTTTTATTTGCACAAGGAAAAGTAGGCTATTTGTTTACATGAGATCTGCTGTCATCCTGACATAGACAGATTTTCTGGCTCCTTCATTCTCAGCTGGTCACAGTGGCTCTGCTCAGATGTATTGAGAACATCAAACCATGATATGCTTTCAAGTTTCTATTCTGCCCAAGTGAGTAAAGAGGGCCATCTATTACTTTAAGACCCCTAGTTGGGAACACTGCCTTTTATGCCATACTGGGACTGTGCTTGTATATTTATTTGCTTCTTTGGCAACCCCCTCTCTTAGGACTTGACTACTGATGGTAAGAAACAAAGCCAACCTCTGAATCTCCTATCCTAAAACATTGCAGGATGGAGAAACAAATTGTTTGGTTCAGGCTTTATTCAATACCTTCAGATATTCTATACAGTAAAACCTCGACATACAATTTATTTCTCTTCTACAAGGTACAGTGGTACCTCGCATAATGAACGCATTGTGAAAAATTCACATAACGAAGCGTTCGTTATGCAAGGGCGATACCCCGCATAACAATTTTCCCCCATTATGTGGGGGTTTTGGCAACCGGGGTATACCCGCTCAATGGGAACCCCGGTTAATGAACTCCACCCCTCCCCGTTATGTGGGGTATCTCCCATATGGAACAACATAACAAAAAAACAAAACGCATAGCGAAGAGCTCCGTGGAATGGAGTTTTTTTCCTTATGCAGGGTTCTACTGTATTTGTATGTTGAAAAATTTGTATGTCAAAACACATTGGATTACCAGAAGAAGCCACTAGATGTCACCATTTTTTTGTATGTCGAATTTTTCCTATTAAAAATTTGTATGTCAATTTTTTTTAAAGCCAGGATTTCTATTTGTATGTCAAAATTTTTGTAAATCAAACAATTTGTATGTTGGAGTTCCACTGTAATTTGTTTTCAGGAAACCTGGCTCTTGGAGAAAAATTCTTTTTGTCTGCAGGAATTTAACACATGAGAACATTCTGCCTGGAAAATTTCCTCTTGAGGTTGTGGTAGTAGAGGGGTGGCTATCTCAATCTCATCCATCCTAGAGTGGAGAGAATAGAGATACCTAGCTTAAATTCCAATTACTGTCAAGTTTTGATCATCTGGAATTGCAAGCCTGGCCCATTGATCTGTGTTGTTTTTCTCTCAATAGGATCCATGGGCATTTCAACAGAAGTTTGGGCTAAATTGGAAAATTTGTTTCATATTATACTTATTGGGAATCCTAATTATCTTATTTTAATTTATGGTGATTTTAACTCTACAATGGGCAACAACTATCATATGATGGAGAAAACCTTTAGATTTGAGCTTGGAGGAGATACAAACACCCCTTGAATTCTTTAAGATAAGCTCTTCAATAAATTCATTTTTGCTTGATTTATAAATTTTAATTATTATGTTGTAATGGTTCTCATTTGGAACATTCAAAAGGTTATTACAGTATATATGGTTAGCTAATGAGGGAGCCAGTGTGTTTGACCACATTATGGGGCCACCTCTTGTTATTATTACCTATGTGTAGTCTTTAATAATCCTCAACTTCAAGTTAATCATGCAAATTCTCTACAGTTCTGCAGAGAATTTGCAAAACTTAGATTCCAAAAGATTATTTCTGCTTATCTTGAAGGGAGATATCTAGAAAGGCTAGTTATAGAATGTAAATATATATTTTATTGTATAATCAGACTAAAGATACAATTACTTACTTATTGTTCTCTGCCTTTGGTATGGATCCTAAGGAAAGACTTCTGTCACCCATCATCCTGTTGTATATTAACTATGCTTTTGAGAAAACATTACTAGGATTGGACATTAATCAATTCTCTATATCACATATGCTGCAGCATAATTTGTGCTGGCAGCCAAGAAGGTGCATTCTTGTTTGGTTAAGGACTGCAATGCTATATAATTACTATTAGTATAAACAGTAGTCCTGGATGTTTGTATTAAAGGATAGTATCAATGGATTCCTGATAAGATCCTCAATGAGCTGTTATAATCTGTTTTTAAATTTAGAATTTTCTCATTTATTGTTAAGGTCTTTGGTCAGAAACAATAAAGTTGTTGAAATTAAATATTTCAACTTTAGCCAATGATGCATATATTTTAAAAAGATAAATTAAGATTTTAAAAATCACAAAGGAATTGCCAAGGAAGGCAAGAAGTGGAAGTCACATGGTCATGCAACAATCACCTTTATATATTTGTACACGATGCATGGTTTATTGCAGGGGTTCTCAACCTGCTTAAACCAGGGGCCAGATCACGCCTCCTCAGATTGTTTGTGGGCCAGACTGGTATCCCCCCTGCCACCATCACTCTCCCACACACAACCTATCCTGGCCGCCAACCCCCCCCCCGCCACCGTCAACACTCTGCCACCACTCCCACCACCACCAGTCCAGTCCTGCCCACCAACACTTCCCCCACGCCACAGTTGCCAGCACTCCCATGGGCCGTAGGTTGAGAACCCCTGGTTTACTGCTTAAACTGGCTGTGCCTGTGTTGTGTATTGAAGCACAATTGCAAAGTAGCGTAGAGGCGCTCTTGCAAAAGGGAAAATGGCAGTTTCCCGCCATTATAGCAAGAAGCCCGAAGAGGCGCGAAACCCTTACAAAAGGGCATGCTTATCAGTCTAAACCAAGCCCTATGATTGGTTACACTTTTGGATCCTGTTCTCCATTGGTTAATTACATACATCCCCGGTTATGATTGGTTAGTTATGTCCGTCCGGTGGGTTGCTACCTTGTATCCAGGAGCCACACCGGAGAGACACTATATAAGCCCCATGGGTAGACCAGGGTGGGGCTGGACCGGATCTATACTTCCCACACACCAGTCGGGTAGCCGGGTAGCGCTATGCCCTAGGTCCCTCCACTGCTGCGCTTCATGGTAGCACGTATATTGACCAAAGATGGGTAAGAGTCTGGAGGAACTGAATACGCTGGGATTGTATAGCCATCTTGGGATCCGGGAACACCTTGTAAGCTCATCTCTATTTGACTGTTAATAAAGCCTGTTGCTGTTTGTTACATTGTTGTCCTGGACTAGTGCTTATAAGGGCCGGATCCAACAGCCTGGCTTACTATTCCTATATTTTTGCCCAGTTATGCAGTGATCATTGCATAATCCAGGCATGTATGCTGTCCAGCCATTACCCCATACTTGCAACCTCCACTTCTTCCTACACTTGAACTGAACTTCAAAGGGAACTGTTATGAAGACAATGCTAGCGTAAAGACAGTGGAGCAACAGATAAAACATAGAGACACTAAATTCCTAACTAATGGTATGGGGTACACAGAAAGAAACTCCTAGAAGATTGTGGTATTTCTGAACCATAATTGGGCATTCCCTAGGCAATGGAAGTCTTGTGCCGGCTAATTTCACACTAGGCCAGGTGAAAAGAGCTGCAGAATGAATTCCCCAAAAGGTGGCTTCATTTGGCAGTTTCACGTCTGGCCTAGAATGACTAGTGCAGTTTACTGCAGTTTATGCCAGTGAACTTAAGCCAGCGTACACAATTAATAAGATTTTGCCCACTGAAAGGTCAATTTGTAGTCAGTGAATGTTCATAAGTTGAATTTTCATACAAAACCACTTTTTAAAAAATTACAATGGAACACATTTTTAATTTTGGGAGCTGCATTGGTTGCCAGTATGCTTCCGGGTGCAATTCAAGGTGCGGTTTTGACCTTTAAAGCCCTTCATGGCAGTGGGCCAGGATACCTAAGAGACCGCATCGCCCCAAGGTTTTTGACCTTGGGTCGTGGAGGCGAGGAAGGCGGCCATATAAATTCCAAAATAAATAAATAAATAAACAAACAAACACATTTTTAAGACTTTAAATTAGTATTTAATAAAGGATATTGTCACTTTAAAATCTCTTATGAATTAAACCTGAGGAGACAAGCTATCATATTACCAAGTTTCACTATTGAAGTTTGAAAACCCTGAAATAAACATTTCTGTTAATGAGCTATTATAGAAAGTGTATACAGAGCTACTGTGCATTCATTGTACTGAAACAGCTGCAGCAGATTATTCAACATTTCCGCTAAATTCCCTCTTCATGCAATCCATACCTTCCTAGTTCCACTCAAATTGCTCATCTTCAGATTTCTATTGTTGCTTCATTTTAAAACCTTTTGGCAGTAAGCAATAGTATGTAGTAGTGCTATTTGAAGGACTAGCAACCAGATATTCTACTGGCCTAGTTCAATGGTGGCGAACCTATGGCACGCGTGCCAGAGAGGGCATTCCCAGCCCTCTGTTGACACACACACCATTGCTTTCTCCCCCCAACACAGAGTTCACCCCACCCCTCTGCCTAGCAGCCCAATGGGAGTGCTTCTTCCTTCCCCCAACACAGGGTTCACCCTGCCCCTCTGCCCAGCAGCCTAATAGGAATGCCTCCCCCCCCCCCAGCACAGAGTTCACCCCGCTCCTCCTCTTGGGCGCCCAGTCTCTAAAAGGTTCATCGCTACTGGCCTAGTTGATACATTTATAAGAACAGAAAGACTGAAGAATAATATTTAACAGACAACTACAGAGAAGTACTTAAAGAGTTACAATACATTTTGCGAAAAACTACATGTAATGAGAAGGTGTGTGTGTGAAAGAGAAGGACATGCAATGGAAGGAAAAGTGGTACAATCAATAGATACGATCTTCTGTTCATACCTGTGTGCTTATATGTGTCCTAAGAAGAATGAATCATGTAACCACTACTATGATTGTAATCATTATTCTCTTGGGCAATACACAGTAGTTGAAAATTAGCTTCTGTTACATATCAAGCTTGTTTACATTAGTGGCCCATTTCCAATCTTTCTAACCAAATAGTGTTTCTCCAGGGTCTAAGCAAGGGTTCACAATTTGCATCTCACCACTGTGTGTGTGTGTGTGTGTGTGTGTGTGTGTGTGTGTGTGTGTGTGTGTGTAAGCTTAGTGCCTGGCTTTGCTCGGGATTTTTTTTATTGAAATGCAACACTTGTGGTTTAATTTTCTTTTATGCCCCCCCCACACACACACACTGACCTCAACTCTCCCCTCCACCCCAGCTCTCTGTGTGTGTCACACACACACACAGAGGAGGAGCAGGGACGCATTCCTCTCTCTCTCCTTCCTCTGTATCTTTCTCTTTCTCTCTCTCTCTCTCTCACACACACACACACACACACACACAGAGTGGGTGTGCATTACTCCCTCCCCCTCCCTCTCTGTCACACACACAGAGGGGGAGCAGGTACACATTCCTCCCTCCCTCTCTGTCTCTCTCTCCCTCTCTCATACACAGAGAAAGAGGGAGGGACAGGGGGAGCCGTACGCATTCCTCCATCTCCCTCTTTCTGTCTGTCTGTCTCTCTCTCTCTCTCTCTCTCACACACACACACACACACACACACAGTGAGAGGGGGAGCGGATACACATTCCTCCCCCCTCTCTCTGTCTTTCTCTGTATCTGTGTCTGTCTCTGTCACACACACACACACACATATACACACACACAGAGGGGGGAGCGGGTACGCATTCATCTCTCTCTCTCACACACACACACAGACACAGAGAGAGGGGGAGAGTGGGCGCACATTCCTGCCCCACCCGGAAGTCCTTCAGTTTTTCCGGTGTGATTTCCTCTGCAGCTTGTGTGGAAAGGAGGAGGCGGAGGCAAGGAATTATGGTGAGGACTTGTGCTGGCTGGCTGGCCAGGCAGGAAGTAGGTCAGGGAGGAGAGGGTTGGCTGGCTAGTTGGGGAGGGGGGATCCTGGCCTTTGAGGGGTTCCCTGCCGCTGCCAGCTCCCATTTTTCCCCTTCCTCTGGCCAGACTTTCTCCCTCTGGATCTCGTCCCCGCCCCTTGCTCAGCAGGCCAAGGAGGGCCTGGCGGAGGCACTTCCGGAGCCATGGAAAGGCCATATAGGAGGCTTTTCCCCAGGGCTGGGGCCCAAATGCACTGGGTCTGCCGACAAGCCCGGGCCGCGGGGGCCCATCTCCTAATATTCTGTGCCCCCCTCTCGGCTGCATCCCGCTCTTCAGAGGTTGGGACTTTGTTGCTATTTTACAAGTGTCTCTCATTTGACTATATTTAAGGAACGCTTTAGAACCAACAATTGCCTAGTTAAGTGCCATTTCAGAAAAGTGGGCACTAGTTTCCTTGCTGTTTAGTAGACCAAAGTTATAGTGTTATATATAGTGTTACAGTAAAACCCCAGGTTACAAAAAAAATCGGTTCCATGGCCTATTTCGTAACTTGATTTTTTTCATAACTCGAGGCATGCATTAAAAATTAAAATTTTTAAAAAGCGGAGATTTTCTACCTTCCAGCTGCTTCTGCTTCCTTTTCTTACACTTCCAACGGTGCTGGGAGTGATTATTAGTGATCAAAACGGCGGCGGTGCCATTTTGGGCATGAAAACACATTTTTTGAGATATGAATTTCTTTTCGTAACCCGGGGCATTTTGTAACTCGGGTTTTTTGTAAGTCGGGACCTCAATTTACTAAAAAATCATTTTATAAGTCAAAAAATTCTTATCTCAAGGCGTTCGTAAGTCAGGGTTTTACTGTATATGCATTTGGATAGTCCTGTAGGATAATAATTTGAAGTTGAAAATCACCATAGGCTTGAATAGTGGCTTTGCAAGCTGATTAAAGGGACTGTAGTGACTTAGTGGTTAAGACACTGAACTTGATGACTGGAAGGTCGGCAGGTCAGCAGTTTGAGACTCGTCGCTGCACGATAGAGTGAGCTTCCATCTCTGTCCCAGCTCCTGCCAACCCAGCAGTTCGAAAACAAGAAATTGCAAGTACAGTAGAACCTCGGATAAAGTCCAAACTCCGTTCCACAAGTTTGGACTTTATCCGATTTTGGACTTTATCCAAATCAAATGGGCGATGCATCGGATAACATCCAAAAATTGACTTTATTCGAGGTTCCTATACCAAATACCTCGGATAACGTCCATTTTTAGTGGGTTTGGACTTTATGCGATGCATCACGTGTGTATGAAAACCGCGACTTCATCCGAATCGGACTTTATCCGAGGTACCACTGTAGATAAATAGATACCACTTTGGTGGGAAGGTAAACACCATTTCGTGCACTCTGGTATCTAGTCATGCCTGCCACATGTCCACAGAAAAATCTGCAGACACAGACAACACTGGCTCTTTGGCTATACTTGGAGATGAGCACCGAACCCCAGAGTCAGATACAACTAGGTTTTGAGTAAGGATGACCTTTACCTAAACTGATTAAGCTTACTAAAGCCAGAAACCACTGTAGCAGTGGGGGTTGAAAATATTGTCTATGTTCCTCAGGCATTGAGTCAATGATATCAGCTCCAATATCAGCATCTTTGACATAGAAGCTAATGAAAAGTGTTGTGCTGCATAACAATCACCTGCTGGATGCTGGAGATCCTGAGAGGTTTATCTATCTATTTAGGCTAAAAGACTACAAACAATTCTCTTTTCCTTTATTCTCTAATGTGTGTTTAAGTCTAAACACAATCCAACCATCCTACACCGTAGCTACACCATCTTAACCACTAAGTCACCAGAGGAGCTACAGTAAAGTAGGATAATAATTTTTGATATAATAGGCTAAAAAAGTCAATCATAGTCAAATTGGTAGTCATACCTAGTAGATTGGCGGAAATGGGAGTTCTCACAGAAGTTTATCATGGAAATGCCTTTTTTTATGGCAATAAAATGCATCCCATCTGCCTGAACATATTTTCAGCAGCAAATACACCATAATGAAATGGTGACTAGGTAAAGGTCACCCTTGCTCGAAAGCCAATAGTATCTGATTCTAGGGTTCAGTGCTCATCTTTTTATAGCCGAAGAGCCAGCGCTGTCTGCTGACTAGGGTCACTGTTCAAAAGGCCAAAGAAGCAGTCATGTTAATCTGCCTGAGCATATTGGCAAAATTAAAGGGGGGAAAGAAAGAAAAAAAGGGATAGAAAGGAAGGCAAAATATTGTGACATTTTAAAGACTAACAGATTTATTTCTATGTGAGCATTAGTGCATAAAAATCTACTTCTTCAGACATATGGAATGCAAATAAACTTCTCTCTCTCCCCATGACCAGGTGAGGAACAGATAGTAGATAAGTGTCAATGCTTACACAAGGAGGGGATTCTCAAAGCTGTTACATGCTTGAACTAGAAGTCCTGACCAGGGAAATAAGCAAGTAAACTTGTTTGTCACAAAATGGGACAAAGGTCAGGCCTGGAACTTGTTTATGTAGCCAATCTCCAATGTCTCTCTCTTAAGTTTTCCTTTTTTCCCTACAAGAGCTACTTTGAGATCCATAATAGAATGTGCTGGAAAGTCAAAATATTCTGGAACTGGTTTCTCTGTGTTGCCATTCCTCATCTCAGGTTTGGTTTCATTTATTCTTTTACACACGGATTGTTTTATCCTATACTAGCATAGTTTGCCCGGTGGTGCCGGGCTGTTTTAAATTGTGTTGGAAGGTTTTTCTTTTGTTAATTTTTGTACAAATGAGGTTAGTATGTAATTGTGATTTTTAAAATGTTTATTTATGCACACGGGCTGTTATAAACTGTGATCAGATTTTTTGGATTTGTTTTTGTGGATTAAAAAAAGAGGAAAGGATGATATAATTTTTTACAATTATTTTATTTAACCAAATAATGTTTTAGTATGTGAATTTTTAAAAAATAGTTGTATCTTGGATAATAATTTTAAAAATGTGAAAGTACTTTTTTTACATTCAATGTTTTTAAACTGTGTTTAGGTGTGTGTGTTTTTTTGGGGGGGGGTTGAGTGAAAACTACACAGTATTTTAGAAATGTTTTTATTTTATTATTGTGTGATTTGTTTGTGATTTGTGTGAATTTGTGATGCAATGTTATGTTTTTGACTGTTTTTTCTCTTGTGGCCTCTGGTGGGGCTGTTGAGTATTTCTTTTACTTTGACTGTTTTTTCTCTACTGGCCTCTGGGTGGCGCTTCTTCCGGTAAGTAGTCTCTTTCTTTCCTCATTTCAGTTCTGGCCATCGTGGAGAGAGGATGTCTGCTGGTAAGTTAGCTGGTTTAATTTCTTTTAAGGTTTTGGTTTGTTTTTGAATGTTTTTATTTTTAGTGTGATTTTTTTAATTAATAGTTTATTTATTTTAATTATTTTGGTGTTTGTTTTTGTTTTTTTCTCTTTCAAGGGGGGCCAAGGCACCAGTGCCTTCTGCTTGAAAATGAAACACTTTCCTTCCCCCGGCCTGGGCTTGCTGGCCGGGCCAGGGCAAGGCCAGCGCCGGGGGCGTTGTTGGGGGGTGGTGTTCCTTCCCGCGGCCTTGCCTTGCTGGGCCGCAGGAATCCATGCGGCGCAGGTGTGTGTGTGTTTTCCTTTCTGCGGCCTGGCTTTGTTGGCTGGGCAGCGGGAAGCCATGGGGCAGGGGATTTTCCTTCCCGCGGCCTTGCCTTGCTGGCTGGGCCGCGGGAAGGCCTGCGGCATGTCTGTGAGGCGCTGCGTCCGCCTGCGGCGGACTTGCCCTCACATTGGGTTTTTTATTTTTAGTGCGCCGGCTTCCTCAGTGTTCTACGCGTTCATGGCGCGCAGGACGCTGGGGCTTGTAGTTTGGCGTTTGCGTTTTCGGTTTCTGCAGCTTCATTTTGATTGGCCGCGGTGCATTTTCGAACGTTCCTTTTGCTTGCGCCTCTCAGCCTGATAGGCTGTGGCGTGGCACAGCCCAAGGAACATTGGGAAATGGAGTCCTTTCTTTTTGTTTGCAATCGGGGGGCTCCTGCCCCACTGGCGCAAAATTCAACCCGACAGTTACCTGCGAACCCCAGTCGGGCGAGTGCACGGAGGCTCGGACGGGGCTAGTGGGGCCTGGCTAAACATCCTTTGTCACATTCCAAAGGTTAACACACAGATTTATAGGTATAGATAGAAAGCAGAGGGCCATTGCTGGCAGAAGATGTCTAAATCACATTACAGGATAAGCCTTCCGATGTTATGGCTGATGTTGGAATCTCTGCTGGTGCTACCAGTATAGCAGCAGATCAACTGGCATTTACAGTATGTTTGTATCCATGTTCTGCTGTCTCATATGTCAAGCATTGGTTTTAATACTGGATCACGGCCAGTAGGAAAGTATGAATTGGTACTCCAAAACCTGTGAGAGGGAGGTATTTTTGCCCAGAATGGACTGCAGGTCGTTGATGATACATTGCAAAGGAAAGATGAGAAGCACAAGGTGACACCTCCACTGAGCCTTGCTACCATGACCTTAACTGTTCAATCTATATGCATAATATACTAATACAGAAAATGGAACTAGATTCAGATAAGGGAAGAGTGAAAACTGGAGGAAGAAACATCAATAATTTAAGATATGCAGATGACACTATCTTACTGGGTAGAAAACAGCAATGATTTGAAACAACTTTTAATGAAATTGAAAAGAAAGCGCTAGAGCAGATTGCAGCCGAACATTTAGAAAACAAAAAAATCACTAGAGAACTACACAATTATAACACTGACAATGAAGAAATTGAGATAGTGAAATTTTTATATAACTTGATTGAATCACCAACCCAAATGGGGATTTCAGCTTCTTCTTCCGTGTCTAGGCTAGATGTGAAACTGCCAAAATGAATGTTTCTTTTAGCGAGTTCATTCTGCTGTTCCTGTTGTTTGACCTAGTATGAGAAAGATCAGCTGGCAACACAAGATTGTTGTTACCAGAGTATGCCTAATTGTGGTTCAAAAATGCCACAATCTTTGAGGAGGCCCTTTCTGTGTACCACGGGATTGCAGCTAAGAAATCAGAAGACTGAGACTCGGAAGGGCAACAACGAAGGAATTTTAAAAAGATCAAGTGCAAGGATATGCCGTTGGAGACCAAAATCAAGATCACTCACACTACTGTGTTACTAATCACCATGAATGGATACAAAAGCTGGACAGTAATGAAAGCGAACAGAAAAAAACCTGTTTCGTTTGAAATATGGTATTGGAGACAAGTTCTGCAGAAACCCTGGGTTGCCAGAAAGACGGGACAGATGGGTCCTACAGCATATAAAACCTGAACTATCTTTGTAGGCAAAAATGATGATGCTGAGGTTGTTCTTCTTTGGACACATCATGAGAAAGCAAGATTCTCTGGGGGAAAAAACAATATTGCTGGGAAAAGTAGAAAGCAGTAGGAAAACAAGAATTCCAAACATGAGACAGATTGACTCTGTGAGGGAAGCCACAGGTTTGTGTTTATAATTGCTAAGCAGGGTTCTTGAATATAGGACATTTTGGAGATCTCTCATTCATAGGGTCACCAAGAATTTGAGACGACTTGACAACACACAACAAGAAAAATATAGAGCTCTGAGACTATCTCATGGAACTAGTGATTTGTCTGTACCTAAATGTTAGCAGAAGAGGCCATGCCAGATGGACTGGCTGTGAAGGCACACCTTGTTAATATCCTCAAGGCTGCGGCATCCATTGCAGTCCCGGTGTTGAATCCTGGACGTCTCATTTTGTGTGTCCACAGGGGATGGATCCAAGATCATAGTGTGTGGGTCACTTCATGGCAAGCTGGGATCCACCTTAAACAAATTCACGCCAATGACATTTTTCCTGCTTCAGGAAAGAAAATGCATTCTCGGATATGAGTTGCAGTCGACGATGAAATGTTAGCATGGAAAATACATGATAATTATTCTCATGAGTTAAGCATATCAATTTCTAGATCTTTTCCTCAAATATTCCTTCCTTAAGGTATTTTAGGCATAATTAGTGTTCATTAAGAAGTGAAGGTACTTGTAGTTTTATACCCAATGGTATGTGTTAACATGTGCTTCTAAATAATTTGTTCATAAACTAACAAAGAAACCATACACTACGTCAATTATTGAACGATTAATTGTGAAACCTATACATAAATGTAGACTGTCCTTAATTTCTTTTACCAATTCTTCTATCACATAGAATCTTGTGCTGAAAGCCCTGTTGAATAATGAGTGTGTGGTATGATCACAATAATGGAATTACAGAAACTAAATTACACTAGTAATCTTTTTTTAATAACTGCATGTCTTATGATACAGACCTAGAGATTCTAGAAATTATTGGATAAATGGTAATACGTGGATAAATGGTAATACGTAGATGGTTTTCAATATTTTACTCTTATTTCAAGACTTAGTGAGGAAAAAAATCAGTTTTATACTAAATATTTAGCAGCTACATTAAAATAAGGTATGTCATTGTGAAGCTCAGAATTATAAGCAAAAAGGACACACACATACACATATTAGTGCAGAGGTTCTCAACCTATGGGCCACGGGACGATGGCCCTTGTCCCCTCCACCTGGCTTGGCATGTCCCTAATGCCGCTCCATAGCAGAGCGGATGTTGTAAGAAGGCTTAAAACATCCGCCCTGCTACGGAGCGGCATTAGGAACACGCCGAGCCAGGTGGAGGTGACAAGGACGGTGGCGCCGGCGGCAGAAGTGGAAGACACACGTGGCCACCCACTTCTTTCCTGGGAGCTGCTCTGGCCGAGCACAGACAAGGACAGGCGGGACCCCTCCTTCACCCATAGCAGGCTGGTAAGCATGGAAGTGGCGACAGCGGTGTGGGGGAAGTGTTGGTGGGACAGATTGGTGGCGTGGGGGGGGAGTGTTGGCAGTGGCATGGAGTGGGAGTGTTGGTGGCAGTGTTGGCGTGGGGGGGAAATGGCGTGGGCTCGGGGTGGTCTCACCGCCACTGCCAAAGGGGGACATACCAGTCCAACCCACTAACAGTCTGAGGGGGCGTGATCCAGCCTCTAGCTTATAAAGGTTGAGAACCCCT